>CAUYSK010039295.1:0-24681 GCA_963575035.1 Avahi laniger | reverse complement strand
TCTTTCTATTTTTTGGTAGAGATGGGGTCTCGCTCTTGCTCAGGCTGGTCTCGAACTCCTGAGCTCAGAACGATCCGCCCACCTCGGCCTCCCAGAGTGCTAGGATTACAGGCTTGAGCCACCGCGCCCGGCCTCATTCTGTGACCTTGAGCAAATCCTTTCACCTCTGAGGACTTTAGCTCCCCGAGCTATGACATGAGGATTAGTATAATCAGTATCTCCCAACCCAGATAGCAGGCTGGCTGCTTTCTGGAAAATGAGTAGTGAGAGAGAGGGGGCAGGGAGTCAGTCGAGGTGGGGAGGTGTGGTCTTAGAGGGGAACTGACAGAAGTGGCTGTGGAGTTGGATGTGAACCGGATGCCAGACCTGGTAAGAGTTGGACAACTAAGATGAAGATCGTTGGGGAGGGATAAGCTGGGTGGGGTGGAGAGTAGAACTCAAGAATTGGAGTTCAGACCTGCTAAGGTAGCAGCTTTATGGAGCTGGCGAATGAGGAACTGGCTGGCATGAGTGCAAGAGAAGTCAAAGCTGGAACTAGAAAATAGGTGATTCATTCAAGATTTGGGAGTAGATGAGATCATCTAAAAAGAGTATGGGTAGAGTAGGCAGCCTGGGACAGAAGCCTGGGAGTGTCCAGCTTTTAAGGGTAGGTAGAGGAAGGCGCTCTAACCAAGGAGAATGAGTATGCAGAGAGGTCAGGTCAGGAGAGTGTGGTATCAGTGGAGAAGTGTGTCTGTCAAGACATGGGCAGCCCACTGAGAGGTCAAGGAAGATGAGGGCTGACAGGTGACCAGGGGCAATAACACCATGAAGATCATCGGTGGCCTTGGCAACATGCTGTTTTCCTGGGGCGGTGGAGGCAAGGCCATATTGGAGCAGGTTGGGGAAAGAATGGGAGGTGAGATGTTGGAAAGAGCGAGCATAGATGACTTTGGACGGGTTCGACAGGGACGAGGAAGGTTAAGGGAGTGAGGATGGGGATGTGGTTTTGAAGGAGAACTTTTTCTTTGATTTCTTAAGGTGAGAGGTGTTGAATATACAGGAAAAAGAGCAAGGTAGAGAGGGATCCAGCTCACGGCAGGTGAAGGGACTGGTCTTAACAAGGAGTAGGGACCCTTTCTATCAGAACAGGCGGAAAGGAGAGGCAGATAGGGGGCACAAATATATTGGTAGTCTCAGAGGCAGGAAGTTGAAGGGATTTCTGGGGAAGGCCTGGAGCCCCTCTCGAGCAGGGAGTTCTGGAAGTCCCCTCTAAACCTGCCAGGGAGAGCCAAACCGGGCAGGCTTTGCCTTTGAACTTGGTTTCCTCCTTCCACTTGCCCAGGAGCTTGAGTCTCCCTCTCAGGCCTGGTGGATGGTTACAGGTCCCCACCTTCCTGTACTCCAGTCACTTATTCCTAAGTGGAAGGGGAGACCTGGTCATCACAGGCTATGGGTTCATTCTGAAGTTACCTGGAGTCTGAGGTGAGCTTGCCCCGTGTCTGTCCTGCCTCTAGGCCCCCTCCGCATTGTGGCCCTAGTCATCACTGTGGGTCTCACCTGGATCATAGTCAGCATCCTCCTGGGTGGGCCTGGCAGTGGCTTTCCTCGCATCCAGCAACTCTTCACCAGTGAGTGTGGGACCCTTCCTTGCCCTGCTAAGGAGGTCACCACCAGGGTGGCCACCTGAGCCTGTGGCTGAGGCTTGAGGGTTGGGGGATGGCTTGGGTTTTCTTTCGTCTCACTGGCAGGCTACCTCTGGCTGTCCCCAGTCTGTCTCCTGGCATCGAGTGCAGCTTTCCCCCACCACCCAGTTTCTCCAGCAGGGAAAGCCAATACTCGATAATTAGAATTCTGTGCCCCATTGAAGTCAGCAGGGTCAGAGTGAGGGACAGGGAGGCTTCCACTGAACGTTGGAACGATGCCCTGGTTGCTCCCGCAGGCTTTCTGCTAAGCTCTGAGCTAGGGAGGGAACTCTACGCTTTGTCAACTGGTAATAGGTCACCTATGTACTTTTTACAATTCCAATTCACCCTTTTCCTGGAGTAAGGAGTTTTCCATCTGAACATCATTTAGACTTGAGCAAATAATATGCCAAGGTCAGCCTGTCTTAGCCCCTGACTGCTGAGCCCGACAGCTCCTCCACCTTGAATTTGTGGTGTAGGGCCAGGCTGCCCTGCTTTGCAGGCTCCAGGAGGCCTCCACGCTAACAGAAACAACTCTTTGTATCCACAGGCCCAGAGAGCTCAGTGACTGCAGGTAAGGCTCCTGTCACCTCCCTGCTCCTCCCTTTTGCCCATCCCTCATACCATCTTTGTGACAGCCCTACCTTCCCCCTAGTCCTCCAAGGTTTCTGTTCTCCATTAATTGCTCCCTGAACTAGCTATCACAGCCCACCAGGGCTGCCTGCATGCTGTGAACCTAGAAAACAAGTTACCAGAATGCAATGGAGGGACAGGAGTAGGATAGAAATTGGAAGGAAGAAAACAGGTCACCAGTCCCAAGAAAGTCCAAAACCCAGCAGGGAAAATTGTATTAGGTTCAAGGCCTGAGAAGACTCCTCTGTGGCCTGATGCTCTGTCCTCTAGGCCTGCTGGGGTGACGACATATTCTGAAATGGGAAACAGTCCCACTCTCTGGGCCTGTGCCCTCTCTGGCCTCTGCATCCGTGGCTCTGCCTTTGGAGTCACCCTTCCTTTCTTTCATCCTGTTTCTGTTCCTTTCAGTCCAGGTTGGCAGTATTTCTGCTGGTGTAAAATTCTCCCAAACCTTATTGGTCTTTTGTGCAGTGCATGGGGGGGCCATGCTATAAATAAGAAACTCTTCCATGGATCCCTCTTGGATAGCCCTATTTCTATTCCAAACTTCTGCCAAGAGGGTTGAGTGGATCCACAAGTCACAGGCTTCATCTCTTTAGCAAATGCCTGGCCAGCCACAGCCCTGGTGTTCTCTCCAGAGGCTGCCTTCTCATCTTTTGCAATATGAGATTAGGCTGAGGATTTTCTAAATCTTCACATTCCGGTTCCTTCATGCTTAACAGTTCCTCAATTCCTTGTTCTCTCTTCTATCACATTTTACTGTAAACAGTGGGGAGAAATCAGGCCATGCCTTCAAAACTTTGCTTGGAAATGTTCTCAGCTAAATAATCCAAGTTCAGTGCTTACAAGTCCTGCTTTCTACAAAACACTAGAACAGAAGTTGGCCGGGTTCTTTGCCACTTTATAACAAGGATCACCTTTCCTCCAGTGTCTAGTAGCACGTTCCCCATTTCCCTCTGAGACCTAACCAAAGGCACCTTTAACATGCATATTTCTAGCAGCATTCTATTCATGATAATATATGTATTCTCTAAGATGATAGAAGCTTTCTCTATTGTTCTTTCTGCTTTCTGAGCACTCACCAGAATTGCCTTTAAATGTCCCTATTTCTACCAACACTCTCTTAAAGGCAATCTAGATTTTTCTAACATGCACCTCAAAAGTCTACAGCCTTGCTGTGATTTGAATGTGCCCTCCAAAACTCATGTTGAAATTTAATTATCAATGTAACGATTTTAGGGGGTGGGGCCTTTAAGGGGTGATTAGGTCATGAGGGGTAGGCATCATGAGTGGCTTAATGCCTATGTCGTGGGAGTGGGTTAATTATCACAGAAGTTCAGCCTTCTTCTGTCTTATGTGCTTGCTTCTGCTTTCTGCCTTTCCGCCATGGGGTGACCCTCACCAGATGCCAGCACCATGCATTTGGACTTCCCAGCCTACAGAACCACAAGCCAAATAAGTCTCTTTTCCTTATAAATGACCCCATTAGTGGCCTTCTGTTGTAGCAGCAAAAAATGTACTGAGACAAGCCTCACCTCATTACCCAGTTCCAAAGTCATTTCCACATATTTTAGGTATTTGTTATATAAGTACCCTACTTCCTGGTACTAAAATCTATATCAATTTTCTGGGGCTGCTGTAAAGAAGTACCACAAAGCTGGGTGGCTTAAACAATAGAAATTTGTTCTCTCACAACTCTGGAAGCTGAAGTCTGAAATCAAGGTGCCAGTAGGGTTACACTCTCTCTAAAAGCTCTAGAGGAGGTTCCTTCCTTACCTCTCCCAGCTTCTGGTAGCCCCAGGCATACCTTGGTCTGTGGCTGCATCATTTTAGTCTCTGCCTTCATTGTCACACAGCTGTCTTCCCTCTGCATGTCTGTCTCTTCTCTTCTCATAAGGACATTAGTCATTTTGCATTAAGGGCCCAACCTACTCCAGTATGACCTCATCTTAATTTATCTGAAAAGGCCCTATTTCCAAACAAGGTCATATTTTGAGGTACTGGGGTTAGGACTTCAGTATATCTTTGGTGGGGAAACAGTTCAACCTGTAACAGAGGCTACCCCCCTCCCCGGCCCCCGTGGAAATCAGGAGATTGGCAGCACCCCACGCTCTCCTTGCTAGGCGCGCCTCCCTCACTGCGGTTTGGCTGCACGCCTTGCCTGTGCAGTCCTGCCCCCAGCCTGACTTTCTCCACCCCTTTGTTCCCTCATCCTCCTTTCTTTTCTCCCACCAGTAGCAGAAAAGCCTCCCTGAGGTTTCTGTCACCTCACCAGCAGGATATAGTGTCTATGGAAATGTCCCTAGCCTTGGCCTGAGCTATGTTCCCCATACATGCTAGCTCCCTGCTCTGTGGTCATTTGTTCAACCCTGTGGGCTGGTCCTGA
Source organism: Avahi laniger (assembly GCA_963575035.1). NCBI lineage: Eukaryota > Metazoa > Chordata > Mammalia > Primates > Indriidae > Avahi > Avahi laniger. The sequence continues at coordinate 19,998 of CAUYSK010039295.1, read as the reverse complement.
CCTCCACCTGTCAGATCTCAGGTGACCCCAGGGCCAGGTCCATGGGTCACACCTGCTGTCCCTGCCCAGAACCACGGGCCAGGAAGTACAAGTGTGGTCTACCCCAGCCGTGTCCTGAGGAGCACCTGGCCTTCCGCATGGTCAGCGGGGCTGCCAACGTCATTGGGCCTAAGATCTGCCTCGAGGACAAGATGTGAGCTCCCTGGGATGACTGGGGTTGGGGAGCGGCATGGGGGATTCCAGGCCAGGTCTGTGAGGGAGAGTGGAGAAGACATGCCCACACGAGATCTCATTCCCCTGCCAGGCTCATGAGCAGTGTCAAGGACAATGTGGGTCGTGGGCTGAACATCGCCCTGGTGAATGGTGAGTCCTCTGTGCTGAGGGGTCAGAGAGGCAGGAGCTGTGCCATGACCTGCCACCCTCCCTTCCACCCCCACCCCAGGAGGCTTCTGGGTATATGCCCTCCCCTTCCCTTAAGGAATTCCCAAGGAGGCCTGGGAAAGAGTCTGCAAGCTGAAGGCTCCACAGAGGAAGTGACTCAGTGAACAAAAGCTTGGTATCAGTAAAGAACTAGAAGGTTCTAGGAGGTTGGAGGGTGGTTCATGGGGAATCCCTGCAAGCTCTCAAATGCCAGACAGAGGCTCTGTGGCTTTGGGTGGGATGTAGCTGTCTGAACAAGGAAAATATGGGGGGATGTCTGAAAAGTTTCCAGAAGGGCTGAACCAAATTGCCACCCACTTGTGTCCTGAGCCTGGCCTGGGGTGCTGAGGTGGTAGGGTATAGTTGCCCTGGCAGCTCACCCAGCAAGATCCCTCTCTCCCTTCCTCTTGATTCAGGGGTCAGCGGTGAGCTCATTGAGGCCCGGGCCTTTGACATGTGGGCCGGAGGTGAGTGGCAGCCACAATGTCTTGCTTTGTGACTGAGTGTCGTTCCCCTGAAATGCTGCTCTGCATCCATGCACTTGTCCACGCGCTCCGGGCTTCTCAAGTGCGTCCTTGGGTTCAAAGAAGCCTGGGGATGGGGCAAGATCACCATCTTTGTCTAGGGGCTGTGTATGGTCACAGGGACAGCCCTAGCTTCTCATACCAGTTTACCCCTGCACTTAACGGTGACCCTTGGTGGGGCACATCCCAGGCCTCATTCCTACATTAGTTTCCTCATTTGGAGAACAGAGGTTGGTGGGAGAGGGATGCTCAGTGGTGCCTGATACTCCATGTTCCATGGGACCTCCCCCCCAGATGTCAACGATCTGTTGAAGTTTATTCGGCCACTGCACGAAGGGACTCTGGTATTTGTGGCATCCTACGACGACCCAGCCACCAAGTAAGTGCTTGCCAAGGCCAGCCTCAGCCTTGCCCTTCTACAGTAACAGCTCACTTTTTTTCCTTCTGTGCTGCAGGATGAATGAAGAGACCAGAAAGCTTTTCAGCGAGCTGGGCAGCAGGAATGTCAAGGAGCTGGCCTTCCGGGACAGCTGGGTGTTTGTGGGGGCCAAGGGCGTGCAGAACAAGAGCCCCTTTGAGCAGGTATGGTGGAGAGCCTGGCACATCTGCCTGCCAGCCTGGACAGCCTGTCCGCCCCTTCTCCTCGCATCCCATCAGATCCCTTTCTGTTCACGCCACAGCCTTCCCTGAATTCTGCCCCACCTGTGTCCCATCATCCCCATCCGGTGTGGCCCTGTCCCCCTTGCCATCTGTGCAGGGAGGGGCAGTAACTTTGACCTTCCCTGTCCAGTATGTATTTCACCCTCGAAACTCTTTAAACAGCGATGTTTTCACATTGGCTAGACTCACAACCGAACACCTTCCTCCCAAACATCTTCAGGGTGCTCAGTCCTCGCCTGATCCTCCAGAAACCCTGTATCCCTGATTTGCACTGCACGTCCTTCTCCTGCCAGCCCTGGCCATCCTCTGGGGCCATCAGGCCCTGTGCTAGGAGGGCTCCATCCTCACCTTTAGGAGGCTCCCAGCCTGGCGAAAGCCACGGTACTCCCAAGGCCCGATCTCCACCACATGCAAACAGGCTGCTCCAGTGATTTCTGGAAGGCTCTGGCTACCAAAAGAGCAGCTCAAATCCCACCCCCTCAAAAAATGCCCCCTCTGGCCTTGTTCTTGCTGTAGCTTCCAGCAGCTCCCCACGGGTCAAGTGAGGGTTGCAGACACACCTCCACACATATGTACACCTTCTCGGTGCATGCCAGGCCCGCGTAAGTGCAAAGTAGTTGATCTGCCACTCCACCTGCAAGGGGATGGGCCAGTGCAGTTGCCGTTTTTCCCTGGGACAGGCAAGGGGGTGAGTGCCCCAAGAGCACATAGTTGGTCAACATGGCATAAGGGGACTGAAAGCCTGGGTCCTGGTCTGCTTCTGTCCACTGTCTCAGAGGACTGAGGCCATGACTTCCTGATCCCCTGGCCCGCAGCATGTGAAGAACAGTAAACACACCAACAAGTACGAAGGCTGGCCCGAGGCACTGGAGATGGAAGGCTGCATCCCACGGAGGAGCACAGCCAGCTAGCACAGCTGGGTGCCAGGACCAGGCCGAGGGAGGCGTATGCACTGCCCAGCAGGCCGCAGGTGACAGCACCAGCGCAGGGCTGAGGCTCACACCCCATGCCCAGGCAGGAGCGTTCCATTGCCCCAACATATAAGGGCTCCAAGGTGGTGACCAGAATGTGGCCTCAAGGTGGTGGGGGCTGTAGGGGCCAGCCCTGTCAGACTTTGTCACGTGATCCCAGGTGCCCATCTCTTTCTTTTCCTAAAGCTGCTCCCCCTGGTCAGTCCCCACCCAGCCCTTTCCTCCTCTTGTCCCTCATGCCATCTTCCCAATTCCCAAGTGCCCTAGCTGGAAGGGCCCTGGGTGCTCACCCTCTCTCTGTACAAGTCGAGTAGCAGCCACCTGGCAGGTTGGGCCATCTTCCAGAACCTCTCCCAGAGCCACTCACTGCACTGCAGCCTAAACCTATTTCTGGCGTGATTCCTTCTGGTAAGCCAAACCTGCTGGCCACTCCGTGAACCTGCCTGCCTCCTGCCTGGGACTCAGCAAGAAGGGGCCCCTTTGGAGCAGGCTAGCCTGGGGTGGTGGAGTAGCAGGAGCCTGATCACAGTCCCTAACGCAGCATGTGGCGGCTCCTGCAGTTTGTCAGAGGGCTCACCTTCTAGATGACCTCTTAATAAATCTATGGCCCCCAATGGAATAAAGTGTATTCAGATGTTGTCATCAGTGGACAGTCAGGGGTGGTGGTGTCCAGGGGGTTGGGTGGGGACAAGCCCCATAGGTTCAGCCAACTTGCCCCCACGGCCTTAGCAGAGAGCCTTTGTCTCCAGGGCTCCTGCCCCGACAGGCTGTGGCTGAGATGTGAGTCAAGTGGTGAGTAGAGCAGCTCCCCAGCTGGTGCCACCCTAGCTTTGCCTGGGAGAGATGGTTCTGCAGTCTGGGGCCACAGGAAACTCACTGACTCCAGACCCAGCACGGGTGCCTCGCCCTCACCCACTGCCTCCTTCAAGAGCTAGTGTGTCTGCCACAGACTGGCTGCCTTTGAAGTCAGGGCTGTGAAGTGTCAAGTCACGTGAGCTATTTGGCATCTCAAAGATGGGAGGGATCAGGCATCGTGGTGATTCGAGGTGCCACTCAGGCATCCTCTAGGTGGCTGTGTCGGGGGCAACAGACTTAAAAATCCTGCCCTGGCAATGGGCTTCCCGAGCCTTTGACTCCCAGGAGTTAAGTGCTGCCTGTGCCAGGGAGAGTTCAAAGGGCAAACAAAACATGAAGAAATGAAAGGTGTGTTTTTGTTTTTTTGGTGGAGAGGGGACGAAGTCTTGCTTTGTCACCCAGGCTGGAGTGCAGTGGTACAATCATAGCTCACTGCAGCCTTGAATTCCTGGGCTCAAGTGATCCTTTTGCCTTGGCCTCCCAAAGTGCTGGAACTACAGGCCTGAGCCACTGCAGCCAGCCAAGAAACAAACGTATTTAAGGAGGCAGCAGGGTCGACTTAGGTGCCTAGGAGGAGAGGCTCACCAGGGAGGAAGTGACCACGAGGCCAGGACTGCAAAGGCTGAGCAAGAGGAGTGAGGAGGGCCCATTTTGCTTGTTCTGGAGATGGTGATCATAGCAGCCAATACCCAGCCCAGACTCTGAGCCAACCACATTATACATGTGTTCCTTTTTTAAGTAGATTTTCTTTTTTCAAGCCATCTTCAGTTCACAGCAAAACTGAGAAAAGGTACAGAGAGTTCCCCTGTACCCCAGCAACCCCCAGCACCCAATTTGTCCACACTGATGAGCATGCACTGGTGCTTCATTCACAACCAAAACCCATACTTGACATCAGGGTCTGCTCTGGGTGTTGTACATCCTATGGATTTTGGCAAAAATGTGTAATGACATGTACCATTATAGTATCATACGTATATTCATTTTTTTTAAAACCTCTTACGGGCTGGGCTTGGTGGCTCACGCCTGTAATCCTAGCACTCTGGGAGGCTGAGGTGGGCTGATCGTTTGAGACCAGCCTGAGCAAGAGCGAGACCCCATCTCTACCAGAAATAGAAAAAATTAGCCAGGCGTGGCGTGTACCTGTCCTCCCCGCTACCCAGGAGGCTGAGGCAGGAGGATCGCTTGAGCCCGTTGAGGTTGCAGTGAGCTCTAATGACGCCACTGCACTCTAGCTGGGGCAACAGAGCGAGACTCTGTCTCCAAGACAAACAAAAAACATATTATGGAAAATAAACATCTTCAGAAGTAGAGAGAATAGTATACAATCAGCCCCCTGTATTTGCAGATTCCACTTCCAGGGATTCAACCAATCACAGAGTGAAAATATTAAAGAAAAATACAACTATAAAAACAATAAAAATAAAAAACAATACAATGTACCAGCTATCTGCATAGCATTTACATTATTAGCTATGATAAGTAACCTAGAGATGATTTAAACTATATGAGAAGATGAGAGGATGTGTTAGGTTATATGCAAATATTATGCCATTTTATATCAAGGACTGGGACATCCATGGATTTTGGTATGCCCAGAGGGTCTGAGAACCAATCTTCCCCAGATACTGAGGGACGACCATAATCAACTCTGAGGTACCCATCACCCATCTTCTACAGTGATCAACACATGAGCAATGTTGTCTCTTCTGCATGCCCCACAGTCCTGATATGTTAAATCAAATCTCAGCTTAGTTCTTCCATCCATACTTTCGTTATACTGAAGTTACCTACACAGTCCTCACAACAACCCTAGCAAGGAAGTACTGCCATTGGCCCCACTGTACAAAAAAGGTAAAGGTCCCTGGTGAGCACAGGGGAGTTTCCATGGAGTGGGAGATTAGGAGCCAGATAAGTACAATTCCTCAAGTTTATAGATTGCCGCCAAGTCAAACAGAACCTCACTGAAGGTCCACATTGCAAGACTGGGAGGGGCATGGACCCCACTGTACCTCTCAAACAACTACTGTGATTGTCCCATCTTCCTCCATTTGTTCACTCAGTTCATTTGTTCACCAAACATTCACAAAGTGCTTGCATTGGCCCAGGTACTGTGCTGCGCACCAGGAACACAGGAGTAAGCCACAGTGACAACCCCTACCTCCTCACTGGGCTGCACCCTCACTGGGGGTCACCAGCATCACAGAGATGGAAACAGTAGTCCAGTTTTATCCCCCACTTGGCCCAACACAGGCCGGAAAGCTGTTGGGGTGCAGCACAGCCTGCCTGACTTACCACGTGGAAGTGAAGCCCTCTATCTCCTGCGCGCCTGCTTTGCCAGGGTGCTGCCCTCAGGCCTACCCTTTAAGAGTTAGGACATCCTCAGTTATAAGTGCCAGAATTCAAACTCAAACTGGCATAAGCAAAAAAAGGGGGGTGGAATGCATTGTTCTTGTAATAGACCCTAAAGTTCATGGGTGAGTTTAGCTCCAATAATGTCACCAGGACATGGGCTATCTCCATTTCTTGGCTCTGCTTTTTTCTACATTTGCTTCATTTTCTAACATACCATCTTCCTGGGCAGAGGGGCAATAATAGAAGTCCCAGTTTAGCAACTCTGGCAGAAAAGGGAGGGCTCTCACCTTCCTGTGAAAGTTGTCAGAATCAAAATGGAGTGACTTGTTTAAAAAAAAAAAAAAGGAAAAGCAAAACAGAGCTGAGGAAAGCCATGAAGGGAGGGTTCTCTTACAGAAATGCCTGATACTAAAAACTGCAAAAAACACAACCTTGCACAAAGGCTATCACAACCTTACACACACACAAAAATACTTCTGTGAGGACATCTGCCCAGCAACTGTCTGTCCAAACTTGGACTGATGCCATTCTTGTTATTAATCCTTGTAGCCAGGGATAATTATCTCAAAATAATTACGTGATCCTCCTCATTTTTCCTTTAAAAATCCTTTGCCTTCCTTTACCTCCCTGAGTACGTACATAGTTTACTATGGCACATGTATTCCCATTGCGGTGCTCTATTCCTGAACAAATATCATTTTCTTTTATTAGAGTCTCCCTCTCTGTTATTTAGGATAACATTCTCAACAGTTCCAGTACCAGTTCCTGGGGACTAATTCTCACTGGTCCAGGTTGGATTATGGGCTTATCTTCACACTAATCTGAGTGACTCTGACTGGCTACACCTGGGCATGTGCCCACCCCAGGGACCAGCGTTAGGGTGATCCACATGCAAATCGTGTGTACTGAGAGCAGAGGAGGGATGGTTCCCCCAAAGAAAATAGAAGTGCTGTGACCTGATGCTGGGCAGGCAAAAACGACAGCTGTCACTATACTTCCCTGTAAATACTGAGTGCACCCCATATTTGTACATACCCTCGCATATGCCTTCCATGCCTACTTATCACATAGTATTCCTAGAGGCCCCTGCCTGAAGAGCAAGAGGTAGGCATTTCTCTCAGGGTCCCCACTGTGATCTTATTACATAATACAGTGGCAGATCTCCCATCTGAAGTGCATTTATATTGTTTCCACTGTTGCTATCATTTATTTGTTCCATCTGTCCTCTCAGTCCAGAAGACTTCTCATTTGAAACTAGGTATCCTTGCCTCATTCGTAGAGCCCTTCCTCCTTCTCTTCTGGTATAAATTATGAATCCCCTAAACCAACTACAAATGTTCTCTGGCCTTTAATTTAGCAGTTCCCTTTTGCTGCAGACAAAGCCACCGAATTCTTCATGTCAATCATCCCACCTGCCCACTCTGGCTTTTCAGGGAATGCTCAGGTGATTGATGATAATGGAGAGTGGTCTTCTGACTGCATTTGCTCTACTTGACCCCTGGCACACAATGGGAATTGGTGGCTACCAAGTGGCCAGGTCCAGGTGAGTTTCACTGACATCATCAGGTAGGCCCAAAAGCACAGGCAATTGGAATATAAAAATTTCGGTTTCCTGGTCAGGCACAGTGGCTCACACCTGTAATCCCAGCTACTCGGGAGGCTGAGGCAGGAGAATCGCTTGAGCCCAGGACTTTGAGGTTGCTGTGAGCTAGGCTGATGCCATGGCACTCTAGCCCAGGTGACAGAGCGAGACTCTGTCTCAAAAAAAAAAAAAATTTAGGAACATCTTTTTGATTTCCCTTCCCTGACTCTTCCAGCCCATCCCCCTTTTCCCTCTGGCCAATTGTATCCCATCCTCAGACAGGACAGCCCCTACCCCCACTTCCATTTTCCAAACTACAATATTCAGCCTCAGCATGTGCCAAGCCCAGCCCTCTCACCTGTCCTAGCTCTAAGTACAGCCTACTTACATCAGGACCCCTCAACTTAATTTGAGAGGGACAGTACCAACATTCTGGGATACCAAGTACAAACACGCGAATCGCTTATGCCATACTGGTCCTGGGAGGCTAAAGAACAACCTTTTGCTATGGCTGTGAATGTTTTTGTTTGTTTGAGACAGGGTCTTCCTCTGTTTTCCAGGGTAAAGTGCAGTGGCATGATCATAGCTCACTGTAGCCTTGAACTCCTGGGTCAAGTGATCCTCCCACCTTGGCCTCTCAAAGTGCTAGGATTACAGGCATGAGCCACCGCACCGGGCCTGATGTGAATGTTTATGATCATCCACACATCAAATCCTTTTGAGCATGCACCACCAACATGTGTATATTTGCTTGTATGTCATATGCACGTACTAATTTGAACTTTATAGAACACACAGAAAAACTTTTATATTGTTTTAAAATAAATTTAAATGTAGATAAATTTATTCATTAAAACTATTGCAATTATTAATTTGAAAAATTAGAGATCCTATAGTTTTTTTCTTTTAGGCAGAGTTTCGCTCTGTCACCCTGGCTAGAATGTAGTAGTGTCATTATAGCTCACTGCAACCTCCAACTCCTGGGCTCAAGCGATCCTCCTACCTCAGCCTCCTGAGTAGCTGGGACTACAGGAGTGCGCCAGGACGCCGGGCTAATTTTTCTACTTTTAGTAGAGACAGGGTCTTGCTCTTTCTCAGGCTGGTCTCGAACTCCTGAGCTCAACTGATCCTCCTGCGTCAGCCTCCCAAAGGGGTGGGATTACAGGCGTGAGCCACCACGCCTGGCCTACAGGTTTTTGGTTTTCACACCCACAATGATGTGTCTTGTGCACCTCCCAGGGACGAGTACCTCTGACTTTGTGAACCACTGGCCTCCATCACAGTCATCACAAGAGGTTCTTTCCAGCTGCCCCAGCAACCTTTGGGAACACACAAATCCCTTTAACTCTGCCCTTTACTGTCTTCCGACTTTCCTTTCTACACTCTCCCACCACCTTTTTTTACATCCTTCTGCCTTCTGTTTCCATTCCTTTACCGTGAAGCCAAATAGTTCTGGAAGCTGAACAAGTTCACTTAATGTTCCACAGTATGGAATACTGCGCTCGGCCAATACCTGAAGGAAACTGGGAACTCGGCACGGAGCCTGGGGTCCAGGTCGGCCGGACTCGGCCCTCAGGCCTCAGGGCTGGGCACCCTGAGCTGTAGCATGGCCATAACTCTAACCCCGCGCTCCCACCCGCAGCAGCAGCCTAGGGGCGTCTCGGCCCTGCTAACAGCTAACTCTGTGTCCCACTGCCCCAGAGCAGCATAAGGGGGAATGGCTAGAGTCCCTTCCCAGAGCCGGTCGCCCCGGCGACGATGACAACAGATGGTTCAGATCCGCAGCACAGGGAACGGACACGTGGGCATCTAGTGCCCACCAGCTACGAGCCAGGAAGCAGCCAGCCCCGCGCGCCCGCCCCAGCTCGTCGCTCCCAGAAACGTCACATCCGGTCGGAACCCAGCGCCGCCGCCAGAGGTGAAGAGGCCGCCGTGGGAGGGAGGGGTCCTGAGGCGCGGGGAGGGGCGGGGCTTCTGCGGGCGGGGCAGGGCCCCAGTGGGCAGAGCTGGCTGGCGTCTGCCGGCCAGGCAGGCGCTGGCGCCCCACTCAGGGGCCGCGGTAGCAGGTGGGAGCCTCCGGCCGGGAAGGGACGGGCAGGAGGCGGTTTCTGGCCCCGACCCCGCTCCGCGATCGCCCACTCGGGTGCCCGGGCTCTGTGGGCCCGGCAGGGAAGGGCTGCCACCGCCGTGCGTTCGCGAGGCCTGGCGTGGCCGCGGGACCCAAGAGTGGCGTAAGGGCTCACCCTCCGCCGAACCTGAGACCGCCCGAGCGGGTCGCCGGCCTGCCTCCTGTGGGGCGGCGGCGCGCACTTCCTTCTCTCCCTCCCGGGTTCCGCCCGTGCTCTGCTTGTGACCCTTCCGTCAACTTCCAGACTCCCAGGTAGGGAGGAGCCCCAAACACTTGGCCGGTGTGGAAAAAGCATCCGGGCAGGGATTCCCTTCCCTGCCTTGGGGTGCATCTGCTCAAACTCTTCTGACCCTTCAAGCAGAAATGGTGTGGAATCTGGGCTAAATCCTTATTGCAGGGACTCTAATTAAGCCACCAACCCTACTGAAAAGATGGGCATGAGGTAGATGGCCCTTACCCTTTCCCTGCTGACTGGTTCACATTACTCCAATGGCTTCAGTCCTGGTGCTTCATCTTTTTCCCTCCACTTTGCCTCTCCTACTGCACTCTGGTTTTCCTGCCTCGCTCTTCAGTCATAAGACACAAGGCTGGGCCAAGGCCTCCAGGGTAAGTGACCCAAGCTCCAAGCCAGCAGAGGCCATGTCGTCCTGGGTGGGGGTGGGGAAGACTTTCCCAGGGATGGGCTTTTTGCTTACCCTGCCCTCTGCTCCCCACTTCCCCGTCTCCCCAGTCTCAGATGAGGGGAGGCCAGGGCCAAATACCGATAGGCTCTAGAGAAGCAGGGGCCTTTTCCAGGACTGGGACACTACAGGGTGTGAGGCAACTACCAGTAGTGATATAAAACTGCTGTGTCCACATCCTGGTTGCCCCAGTTCTAGCAGATGATTTGATACTAGGATGGTGGCTGCCAAAACTGAGAAATGGGGGGAGGCAAACCTCCTCCTTTCACCCTTGAGGCACCACAATCCCCTAGAAGCACTCATAGTCCTACTGGGAGTTTGGGGCTCTGGTAGGGGCACATGTGGGCATGGAGAAGAGCCCCTGGACTCCAAGCAGAGGCTCTCAGATGTGATGCAGCAGCTCTAGGAGCTCAAATTCTGAGACTTCCAGAGAAGGGGGAGCTCTGAGAGAAGGAGGAGAAGCCCCCAGTGGACATGTGGCTCTATTTGACTCACTCCTGCTGCCCCTTTTGGCAACTTCCCTGGGGAGGGGGTGCCTGCTTTCCACTAGGACCCCCATCTCATCACTATAGGACAGGTAGGGCAGTCCAAGTAGCCACAACAGCACTGTTCCCAACTCTGTGTTGGTGGCAGACATCAGCCCCTGGGGCCTTGGGACTAGTGATCACCCACTGCCCACACCACTTTGCCAGCAACTTTGTGCCTGGCAAATGACACTCAACCCCCTAACCTACTCTCTGAAGGCCTCCCACATCTGGCCCAAGCCAAAGTTAACCATCAGCACCATTTGTTCTTATTCATCTGGTCTCCTGGTCATCCCTGGGAAGCCTCTGGAAGATTTCATCCCCACTGTGGTATTGCTGCAGCCTTACTATAGCTGCATCTCGATGCCAGTGGGGACTAGGCTGGTGGTGACAAGACTAGGGATGGCTCTCCTGAATCCCTTGGTATCAGGACATTTCTGTGAGGTGGGCAAGCCCAGCGAAATCAGCAAGTATCAGCAGGCTGAATGGGAACTTCTATCTGTAAGTGGCCCCTCTGGATGAGGGATAGGAAGCTTGAGGTGGCTGTGCTGGGGGAGAAGACAGCCAAATGGCACTCAAGGGCCAGCACTAGGCATTGCCTCTCCATTCCCAAGCTTGGGGCAAGGGGCCTTGCTAAGTCTTTTAGCAGTGGGGTTCCAGATCCCCATGCTCCTAGGCTCACAACTACTTGCCCTCACCAGTGTCTCTGTGTCCCTTATGTCCTCAGGGAGAGCTCTGCCATCAAGGAAGATAGCACAAGACAAGGACCCACCCATGGACCCTTCCCTGGACAGTCCAACAGCACCAGTGGGGATGCTCTCCTAAGTCGCACAAAGCCTGGGCACACCATCCATCCTTCGGGAAGAGTCATGGTGTTAAAGAGGGGTGGGGGCTGTTCCCAGCAGTGGCCTGGCCAGAGAAGGGGGGATGTTTGCACAGGCCCCCTAGGCATGCTCGGAGCTGCCCTGCTGCTCATCAGCCTGCCATGGGGGACCCAAGGGACAGCCAGTACTAACCTCAGCACAGCTCTGGGCCACACTGTGCCACTGACAGGAGGTCGCTACTTGAGCATTGGGGATGGCTCTGTGATGGAGTTTGAGTTTCCTGAGGAGAGTGAGGGCATCATCGTGATCTCGAGCCAGTACCCAGGCCAGGCCAACAGGACGGGGCCTGGCCCCACACTGAGGGTCATATCCCTGGACACAGAGGTGCTGACCATCAAGAATGTGAGTTCCATAAGCTGGGGTGGTGGGGGTGGCTTTGTGGTTAGCATCCACTCAGGTCTGGCTGGGCTGGCTCCACTCCACATCCAGCTCATGGACCCCCATGAGGCCCCACCCATGCTGATCGAGGAGCGGAGAGATTTCTGCATCAAGGTGTCACCTGCTGAAGACACCCCTGCCACCCTCAGCACCGACCTGGCCCACTTCTCGGAGAACCCAATACTCTACCTGCTCCTGCCTCTTATGTTTGTTAACAAGTGTTCGTTTGGGTGCAAAGTGGAACTTGAGGTTCTGAAGGGGCTCGTGCAGAGCCCCCAGCCCATGCTGCTGGGCCTCCTAGGCCAGTTTCTGGTCATGCCCTTCTATGCTTTCCTGATGGCCAAGGTCTTCATGCTGCCCAAGGCCTTGGCTCTGGGCCTCATCATCACCTGCTCGTCACCTGGTGGGGGGGGGAGCTACCTCTTCAGCCTTCTTCTTGGAGGGGATGTCACCCTGGCCATCTCCATGACTTTCATCTCTACAGTGGCTGCCACCGGTTTCCTGCCACTGTCCTCGGCCATCTACAGCCACCTGCTCAGCATCCATGAGACACTCCATGTGCCCATCTCCAAGATCCTGGGGACTCTGCTATTCATCGCCATCCCCATAGCAGCGGGCGTTGTGATCAAGTCCAAGCTCCCCAAGTTCTCCCAGCTGCTGCTGCAGGTCATCAAGCCCTTCAGCTTTGTGCTCCTCCTGGGGGGCCTATTCCTGGCCTACCGCATGGGGGTCTTCATCTTGGCAGGTGTCAGGCTACCCATTGTACTGGTGGGACTCACAGTGCCCTTAGTTGGCCTCTTGGTGGGCCACTGCCTGGCCACGTGCCTGAAACTGCCATCGGCCCAGCGGCGGACAGTAAGCATCGAGGTAGGAGTGCAAAACAGTCTGCTGGCCTTAGCCATGCTGCAGCTGTCCCTCCGCCGCCTTCAAGCTGACTATGCCTCCCAGGCCCCCTTCATTGTGGCACTGAGCGGCACCTCAGAGATGCTGGCCTTGGTCATTGGCCACTTCATCTATAGTAGCCTGTTCCCAGTTCCTTGAGGCCTCTGGGTCAAGCTTTCATCATCCCGCAGCGCTCACACTCCACCCACTGTCCCCACAGTTCTTGTGTACCAAAGGCCTTTAGTTCTCATGCACTATGCACTCAGAAAAATCCAGGCTTATTTTTTTTACTGATTTTTTATTCTCCAGCTTTCAGTGCCAAAGAGGCCATACTGATTTAGGTAGGTGGGCACTGTCCAGAAAATATATTTCAATAAAAGAGAGAAGCAAGCTTGGGTCCCTTCCAATCTTTGCCCTCTGGGGCCTGGGAGTAGGGGTAGGAAGAGTGTGCCTGGGTAGGTGTGGGCCAGGCTGGAGGAGCGGTTTGGGTGGCATGGTGACCCCTGCGAAGGCTTTTTCTATCAGCCTCCACCCCATGCATCCCCTCCCTGTAAGAGGTGGGCCTCTCTGTTCTAGAATGAGCAGTAGGAGGATGAGGGCAGAAACCTGGCTCTGCTGTCTGCTTCCAAGCTCAGTTGGGTCATTTGCGGCCAGACTGGAAAGGAGGAGGCGGAAGCCATCAGGCAGTGGGGCAAGCTTGGCAGGGCTGAGCCACTGGAAGACGCACTGAGAGACAGAGAATCAGGGTTTGTGTTGACCTGCTCCACCAGTGGGCTGGGAACTTAGGGCGGGCCAGGCAGTCCGCGGGGGCAAGCGTACTTTCCGGTCCTTTCTCCCATGCCCCAGCTCCCAGATGAAGCAAACCTTGTGCAACTCGTTCCTCCTCCCCGTCCCGGCAGCCTGGACGGGCCGCTTCCCGGCACCGAGGCCTTGGCCGAGGTTCCGTTAGCTGGGCGGTTCCTGCGCGTCTGCTAGGCTACACCCCAAAAGGACTCCTCCTCCTGGGGCGCGGCCCGGGGGCGGGGCCGCGGGGCGGGGCCGGGCGCGCGCTCGGGGCGGCGCGGCGGGGGGCGGTAGGGGTGCGCGCCCGCCCTGGTGGACGCCGCCGCGGCCGCCATGCAGCTGACGGTGAAGGCGCTCCAGGGCCGCGAGTGCAGCCTGCAGGTAGGGTCCCAGGCCCGAGCCACCGTGCACGGCTCGCTCACTCAAACGCTCCCGGCATAGGAACTAGCTGGGGCCAAGGGCGGGAACGGGGCGGGCGGGCCAGCCGGAGGCCCGGAAAACTGCCCATAGGAGGGGAAGCGAGGGCTTCGCCGCCCAGGGGCCTCGGGCTCAACCCCTGCCTCCCACCCTCGGCCCGGTCAGGTGCGGGAGGACGAATTGGTGTCCACGCTGAAGCAGCTGGTCTCTGAGAAGCTGAACGTCCCCGTGCGCCAGCAGCGGCTGCTCTTCAAGGGCAAGGCCCTGGCAGGTAACCAGGGAGAGGAGAATCCCAGGGAGCCCTGCAGGAAGTCTAGGGCCGGGTGTGCAGGCCGAACTCAGGCAGCAGTGTGATGGGTTGGGGTGCTTGCTCCTGGTGCCAAGTGCCACTTGATCCTAGGAGAGGTGACTGAATCCACCACAGCCAGATGCCGCAGCGCTGTGCTCTGGCTGCCAGAGGAGGCATCGCTTCCTGGGCCACCCCCGCAGCTGTGGGTAAGGAACCCATCGGTCTCTCTTTGGCAGATGGGAAACGACTGTCAGATTATAGCATCGGGCCCAATTCCAAGCTCAACCTAGTGGTCAAACCTCTGGAGAAGGTGTTACTGGAAGAAGGCACTGCCCGGAGACTGGCCGACTCCCCACCCCCGCATGTCTGGCAGCTGATCTCTAAAGTCTTGGCCCGCCACTTCAGTGCAGCAGATGCCAGCAGGGTCCTGGAACAACTGCAGAGGGTGAGAAGGGCAACCCTGGACATCCACTCCAGTCCCAGCTGCTCCCAGCCCCTGCCTCTGTCACAGTGTACTGCCCCCCACTGGCACCCCTGAATCTTCCTGGCCTTCTCTCCTCAGGACTACGAGAGGTCCCTGAGCCGCCTGACGCTGGATGACATCGAACGCTTGGCCAGCCGCTTTCTGCACCCCGAAGTGACTGAGGCTATGGAGAAGGGGTTCTCCAAATAGCATTCTTGGAGTATGGGGAGGAGCCCAAGGCCAGGCCGCAGCTGCATGTTGCTTTAATGTGTTCTCATGTTGCAGTTTGGCTCATAATAATCATAATAGCTGGCATGTACCCAGCTCTTGCTACCTGCTAGGCACCACTCAAAGCACTTGACCTGGTTTCGCTCCCACACCCACAGAAGAGATGAGACAGCACAGCGGAGGCACCTAGCAATGAAGTGGGGAGCCAGCATCTGAGTCCAGCCAGCTTCTAGAAGTACCTCAGGGTGAGGAGGAAAAAGGGGCTGCTTAGAAGGCTGTTTGGAGGGATGGGCTTTAGTATTTCGCGTTTAGCCCACCAAGAATAAACCTGCAAGTGACTCCCTCCCAAGCCTGAGAGGGGAAGCAGCTGTCACCTGACCTCTGGCGGTCTGGCATAGCCCTCAGCTAACCTTTGCAGGAGGCCAAGTGACAGCCAGCCCTGGGCCTCCTCAGCTGCTGCAGCCAGCGTGCATTGGACAAATGGAAAAGCAGGTCGGGGGCTGAGGAGTCAGAAAGTCACCCTAGCTTTGCAATGTGACTTCAGGCAAGTCCCTGTGCCACTTTTGTCCCCAAGCATTGACTCTATTCAGTGAGGGCCACTCCTCTGACCCGAGTCAATGTCCTTCATCCTTACCCTAACCCAGGATGGGGAGTTTCTGCAGTGATTCTCCCCCTTGTGTTCAGTAAACAAACTAAAGCCAAAAGTGAAGCAATAGTCAAGCATGGCCTGGAGATGAGGTGTCCTAGCCCTTGGTGACAAAGCTCTTCTCTGGGGCACCCTGTCTGCTTGTCTTCTCCTCTTGAAAGTGGATGGCTCTCACCCATTAGGGCTGACAGGTGACTCAGCAAGGCAGTGTCAGAGCTAGAGAACTGGGCCTGGGCCTCCACACCCAGCGCTCACCCACAACATGGAAGATGGACGCTTCCCCTGCCACCTATATACAGGGGCTTTCACTTTGTACACCCCCTCATTGCCTGAGAGGAAACCTTGGGGTGCCAGGGAGGTGGCAGAAGCATGGGTTGGGTGGCACTGGTTCCTCCTTCACCCTGTCCTGCATGAGCACTAGAGATCATCTAAGCACCTGCTCCTTGGAGGAGGGTCCCTAGGGACAGTAGAGTCTGGAAGGAAGCCATGTGCAGGAGGATACCGCTCCAGCCCCTCCTCCCTCGCCAAGGGAGCTGCTGTCATTGTGGTCAAAGCTGCACCTGCCTTCCCTGCCTGGGGCCTTCCTGCCTGGGCCTTGAGGGATGAACACTGGATCCCTGGGCTGGAAAGATGGACAGAGGCCCAATGGGTGAAGGCTTTGAAGAGCAGACAAAAACCCCTGGTCCTCCCCGAGAGCTGAGGATATTATTACCCAGCAGGGACCAGATTAGGAGCACGTGTGGTCTGGCAGCTCAAATGATAAACGTACCAATGCTCTCGTTTATGTTGAATCAGGAAATTTATTTTGAAAACTTACATAACAGTAAAGGTGAATGTGAGACTGATATCTATCCAAAAGGAACTATAGACCGGGCGCAGTGACTCACGCCTGTAATCCTAGCACTCTGGGAGGCCAAGGCGGGCGGACTGTTTGAGCTCAGGAGTTCGAGACCAACCTGAGCAAGAGCGAGACCCCATCTCTACTAAAAATAGAAAGAAATTAGATGGACAACTAAAAATATACAGAAAAAATTAGTCAGGCATGGTGGTGCATGCCTGTAGTCCCAGCTACTCAGGAGGCTGAGACAGGAGGATCACTTGAGCCCAGGAGTTTGAGGTTGATGTGAGCTAGGCTGATGCCATGGCACTCTACTCAGGGCAGTAGAGTGAGAGTCTGTCTCAAAAAAAAAAAAAAAAGAAACTATATTAGCTAGGCCGCTTTTGGTTTCTAATAATTGGTTTAACAAATAAAGAAAATTGCTTTAATCAGTAAAGGAAATTTATTGGCTTATGAAACTGAAAAGTCCAGCGGTATCAAGCAGCAGATGAATGATTTCACCAGATACTCAGTTTCTTCCTGCCTGCCTCTGCATTCTCCGGTATCTGCAGCTTCCATGGAATCCCTCGTTCACTGCCAGGGGAGCACCTTCTCTCTCTGTAGTGTAGATTCTGCCTCAGATGCCCCCAGCAAATAAACACTGTCATCTCATTGGTCAGAACTGGCTTGCGTGTACAGTCATTTTGGCTGGCGTGAGGGGGGGTGGTTGTTAATTCCCCATCAGGACTGGCTCCATGGAGCTAGCATGGGGACCACTTCCCTGGACACACATGAGCTGCACAAGGGATGGGAACATTCTGGGGGGAGGGCTGAATGGATGTCCTGAATGGTGGCTGCAAATAGCAACTGTCCACTGCAGGGGACATGCATGTGTCAGAAAGATCAGGACCACCCCAGAGGTAGGGAAGGAGGAAGAGCTGGAGGCAGCGAGCTCAGACAAGGGAAAGCATTTTCTGAGGCTTGCACTGGGCCAGGCCGTGTGCTGAATGTTTTTAAGGACATTTAAACCTCCAACAAGGAGTCATTCCCATTTTACAGACAAAGAGATAGGTCCTAGAGATGGTTATTAAGTCCCTTATGCCAGCACCTCCCAGCTGGAGGGTGACAGTGGCTGGAGACTCAGTGGTTCAGACACTCCCCTCAGCCAGAGAGGAGAAGACAGCTCTCCTGATGCACTCAGACAGTTGCAGTTGGCAAGCTGTGGTGAGTGGCTGGCTGCCTGTGGACTGGGGATTGTCCTAAGCCCTTTCTATGCAGAGCTCTTATCTCATTTTTCAACTTCGCCCAACTGCCATCTACTGGGAAGTGGAGGATCCGAGACTTGAACTCAGGCCTGGTCCAATTCCCAAGGCCTGGTAACCATGCTGCTCTGCAACCTTCAATGATGTTTAGGAGTTCCCTGTGGACAGGAAATCCTAGCAGCTGCGAGGACAGATGAGGTGGCTTCCCAGAGAGAATGTGGCATGAAAAGAAGGGAGAGAACTGAGCCTTGAGTGACTTCACCAGCTAGAGATGAGGCAGAGGTGGAGGGACTGGTGAAGGAGGCTGAGAAGTATCTCCCAGACACAAGACCACAGGGAGAGCCAAGAATGCACTTCCAGGAAAAGGTTGTCCAGTACTGCCAAGAGGTGAAGCGGGGGTAGGAGTTAGTGCTGGGTCATTGGCAATGTTGGGTGGGGAGGAAGCCACTGTATGGTAGGCTTAGGAGTCAGGGAAGATGAGGAGGTGGTGATAGTGACTGGGGACCCCTCATTTCAAAAGCTTGTTCGTGCAAGGATGTGGAGAGACAGTGTTTTTTACTGATGTCATTGGTGGTGGTAAGCCATCAGGAGCTGTGGCAGAGCAGGGAGTGGCAGGCCGGGGGAGGGAAGACAAGAAAGGGAGGAAATGCTGCAGAGATGATAAATGGGAAGCATTGGGGGCATCATGAGAGGAGGCTAGGGTCCCTGCATGATGAGATCCTTCAACGGGCTTGGGCATATTGACTGCAGGCACTGCGCCCCTCTGTGCCAATTCACCTGCTGCCCCTTGCCCAATGAAGGGCTGTGACACACACCACCCGCCCCTTGGGGAGGAGCCTCACATAGTCTCTGACTCCCCAGGGACATGGTGTGATCATGATGACACCAGGAGACAGCAGCATGAGTGAAGGGCCCAGCTGAAACGGCCTTTCCGAGACAGAAGTGGTCTGGCAGCTAGGATGAGGTGCTTGTGGTGCCATTCCCCAAGGGCCCATGGGAGTTAGGGCAGACTCAAAGAAGAGCAGCATTTGCTTTAGGTTGAAGCTCATTGAGTTAGGGGTGCCTAGGCAACAGATTCGCTTTGCCCACACTTTGCTGGTGCCTTCCAGGCGTGTCCCGCATGGGCCTTCCAGCTCCAGTAGCTCTTCCTGAGAGTAGATGCAGCAGCTGTGGCCAGCCTTTAGCCTCTGGGCCCTGAGAAGCCTGCGGGAGAGATGAGACACACCTGATAGCATCTCCAGGGCCCAGCTGACTTGCCCCCATCTGTGCACACCTCTGGGGTCCCATGGAACAGCTCTGACAGTGCTCATGCCTCACCCTCTTTCACCCTGACTCTTCTGCTATTTTCACCATGTGCTCCTTCACAGGCTCCTTTGCTGGTTCTCTCTGTCTCTCTTTCTCTGTCTCTCTTTCTCTCTCTCACGCACACACAAACACACACACCACCTGTCAATGTTGGGAGGCCCCAGGCTCTCTGCGTGGACCCCAACCCCTTCTCCCCTCTCTCTGTATCATCCTCCAGGGAGCCCATCCACCTTCCTTCACATTTTTGGGCGTTACTCCCACATCTGTATCTCACCCCAGCCCTCTCTTCTGAGCTCCAGCCTTCTCTAGGGTCAGACTTCTATACAGCTCCTGACTTTCCTATGGACACTTCATCACTGAGTGCACACCATGTCCCAAGTGCTGGCAACTCTGAGACTGGAAGAAACTGTCGTTTCCCTTTTGACATTCACATACAGCACTAGCCAGCCCCTCAGCATGCACATGTTCTCTGTGGCCCATCTCAATCAATTGGCAGTACCACTCAGCCAGGCTTTTAATGACATGAAGTAGGAAGCCATCTTTGCCTCTCCTAACTTGCCCTTGTCCACAGGCAATCAGGCAAAAAAATTTCTGGAAGCATCCAGGGCGGTTGATGCTGTGTCCTCTCCTCCCCTGCCCACATTAGGAGTAACTCAGCGTCTGGCTATCCCACTGTTAGGGATGCAAGGTGGTGGCTACCAGGTCTCTCCCTTGTAAAGATGTATTTTTCCTTCCTAATTCACAAGTACTTTGGGATACTATTTAGAGATCATGTGAATATCCTGTTCCCCAACAAACTTTCTTTTTTTTTTTTTTTTTTTTTTTTGAGACAGAGTCTCACTCTCTTGCCTAGGGCGAGTGCCGTGGCGTCAGCCTAGCTCACAGCAACCTCAAACTCCTGGGCTCAGGCAATCCTACTGTCTCAGCCTCCCAAGTAGCTGGGAC
>CAUYSK010039293.1:0-61790 GCA_963575035.1 Avahi laniger | reverse complement strand
CATGTAAAAAATACATTTTGTAAGGCTAGAGCTGCCGTAGATGGTGATTCATTCCTCTGATATGCATTAGGACAAAGTAAATTAAAGACCTTCTGGAAAGGATTCGCCATGCCAGATGCTGTAAGAACATTTGTGATTCTTAGGAGGAGGTCAGAATATCCACATTTGCTAACAAGAGTTTGGAAGAAGTTGATTCCAACCTTCATGGATGACTTTGAGGGGTTCGAGACTTCAGTGGAGGAGGTAACTGCAGATGTGGTGGAAATCGAAAGAGAATTAAAATAGAAGTGAAGCCTGAAGATGTGACTTAATTGTTATAATCTCATGATCAAACATAAATGGATGAGGAGTCGCTTCTTATGGATGAGAAGAAAGAGGTTTGTTGAGGTGAAATCTGTCCCTGGGGAAGAGACTGTGAACGTTGTTGAAATGACAGCGTAGGATTTAGAATATTACGTAAACTTAGTTGGTAAAGCGGCAGCAGCATCTGAGAAGATTGACTCCAGTAAGTTCTACTGTGGGTAAAATGCAGCATCACATGCTACAGAGCAATCTTCCATGAAAGGAAGATTCAATGGATGTGGCAAACTTCAGTGTCTTATTTTAAGAAATTGCCGCAGCCATCCCAGTCTTCAGAAAGCACCACCCTGCTCAGTCAGCAGCCATCAGCATTGAGGCAAGACCCTCCACCAGTGAAATGATTGCAACTCACTGAAGGCTCGGATGGCCCTTAGCATCTTTTAGCAATAAAGTGTTTTTTAGTTAAGGTATACACATTGTTATTTTAGACATAATGCTGTTGAATGTTTAATAGCCTACAGTGTAGTGTCAACACACCGTGTAACAGTGTAAATATATGTACTAGGAAACAAAAAATTTGTGTGTCTTCCTTTTTTGCAAATATTTTATTGCGGTGGTCTGGAACCGAACCTGAAATATATCTTCGAGTTGTACCTATATTGAGTTGCATTGTAAAAGGTATTTCTTACTGTGGAGTAAGGTCAAAAACATTTGAAAGCCATGACGATAGATGATGTCCCTCAGTTCCTTCTCTCACAGCCTCCTTTTGTATCACCTGGAGTCCTTAGCCCATGCCCCAGCCAGTAGGTTGTGTACTTAGAGACAAGCACCCAGAGTAAAAGACAGTGGAAGCTTTTAACCTGCTCTTAGTAGTGCCTTGGAATCTCCCAGGGGACTGAGGAAAACGTGGTTCCTTCCAGACCTTCTTTCTCAGTGTCTTTGGGGCGGGCTTTGGCACCTGCCTTTTAAATAAGTGTTCCATAGGATTCTGATGCAGGTGTTTAAAAGGTTCTTAAAAGGTGGATTACCTTTTAAGAAATACTGGCCCACCCTTTGCAGATACTTTACATGCTAAATTTTTAAACCTGGTAACAATTCTGTGAGGTGCTTCCCCCTCTCCCCCCCCACCCCATTTTACAGATAAGGACACTGAAGCCCCAGTTGATTAGATCTGGTGAATTCCATAACATCACAGAGATGTAGGGGAGGCCTGGACTCAAGCCTGGTCAGTATGAGGCTGCAGTTCCCCCATCCCTTCCCTAGTGGAGGAGATCAGATGGCATGAGATGTTAAAGATACAAGTTCCTGAATGAGGAAGTCTCCCCGATTGTAAAAAAAGTAGGATTGTTGAAAGTGACAATTTGAGAGAGAATCCTGGGCATGAAGATGAAATGCCTTTCTTGGGAACAAGTATTGCTGCCTCTGGGACGGCCCTTGAGCCCTCTGCCCTCCAGGAGTGCAACTGGAAGATGAGAAAAGAGGCTGACAGCCTGAATCCCTCCACGTGGGAGTTTTAGTCCCAGCTCTGCCCCGAACTTTGGAATCGTAGGCAATGGCTGCTTCCTTTATAAAATGAGAGTGTTACGTGACAGCATCTAGCCCCAGGAGTTCTTACAGATTTTAAATTCTGTGATTTTGATCTTTTGTAAAGTAATATTTCCTATCATTTACCTTGATAGAGATTGCTAAATGGCTCAACAAAATGTATACAGGTCTTTTGAGCGCCTCCAGAGAAACAATGTAAACAGAATCACATGTTGGCGCTCTGCAGTTCAGTTTAGATTTCGTTTGGGATGCAGCGAGTTTCCGCGGGCACTTTGAGAGCTCCTCTGGGGTGCAAGCTGTGCTTTAGGCCGGGAGGCCAGAGTAAATCGCCTTGCAGCCATTTCCTGTCTCGTAGTCACCAGGCCCAGGGTCCTGCACAGGGAGGTGGAGCAACTAGCCTAGAAAACCCTGCGAGGCTTCAAGTTAATCTTCTTATGTAAAGAAAGGGAGAATGATTTTCTTTCAAAACTGGACAACCCCTTCTGTTAGCGTGTAGGCGGGAAGTCCTATCCGGTGGGATCTGTAAGAACAAGAGGAAACAGCCGTGTTTCCGGGAAGCTGGGCTGGTGTTTTGCAGCTGTGTATTCTGTGGCTCTAAAGAGGCATTTTATTTTTAATTTGAAGGTTATAGTCTCTCTCTGGCACATGTGCTTCCTTCTCTTTGTAAATGTGTAAAATTTTTGGTCAAATTCCTATCTAATTTTAGTCTTAATCTAAGTCGGATTATAGAGGGACATATCCTCTTACTGTAATATTTTACAAGTATTCAGTGCTTAATATTTCCAAGCCCTTGGCTTGGATCTGCAAGCGATTAAATTTGTCATGCTTGATATCCTGGAGGGTACATACATGGAGGCAGAACCCATATTTGGCCTGAGAATAATGTTAGTAGAGATAAGTGTTTTTCAAAAATAGGTTTATTTCATATGTCACTAAATCAGATCTTTATTTTGAGAATTTACATGTCTGATTTTATTTAATGTGAACGTGTTTGTCCATTTTCCATTTCTTGATTTTTTAATGGAAGAAGAAACACATTATTATTATTAATTATTATTATTTTTTGTTTTCAAAAAGTATGTGAAGCCAAACCCTACATCATCTTCAGGTTAACCTTGTATATTTAATATATTGTTTGTTTTAAGTAGAAGTTCTAGCATATACCTTTTTTATAATTTTCAAGGTAGAGCAAAGCTTATCAGAAGCTATTTTAGAATCAGTTATAAGCTATTTTAGAATATCATTCTAAAATATTTTAGAATATAAGCTATTAAAATCTATTTTAGAATTTTAGATTACTCCTAAAGTAAGGAAGAACTCTTACTTGAGGAGATACAGCTAAGTTAAACTAAGTTCGCCTTTCATTGAACACAGAATAAAGTGAAGAAAGAATATACTAAGGGTTACACCGAAGGTGACGTAGTCTGTGATATTAGCACCATCTTAGACATTTTAACTTTATACATTTTTTAAAGGATAGAAGAGTAACTTTGGCAGCATGGATGGTTGTTTTCTTTCATGGATGAGTTAGTTATAAGGGATAGTTCTAAGTTGCTAAGCAGGCAATCCAAAACAAATATTAATAAATAGAACTTTATAGAAAAAGCAGAGTGGAAGAACTCAGTAGCTAAAATATATTTCAACTGAGGAAAACGATTGTCTTTTAGTTGTTTTTGGGGGACTCGACCCTGATGGATCTAGGCAGATTTATAGATACTGTAAACATGGGAGAATAATGAAGAACTGAGAAATAGGATATACCACTAACTTTTTAAACGAAATAGAGAAAGAAGTAGGATACCAGAATGTTAAACGTGTTAAGATACATAACATGATGTTAAATACATAATATGTATTTTTAGTGTTATATGTACGAATTAAAGGCTATTGATCTTTGAATGCTTAAATACTGTGAGCCTGGGTCACCTCGTTCCTGAGAATGAAAGGGTTGCACTGTCTTGTCTCTGGCATAGAACCACTGAGCAGTTCCCGTGCTTCCTGTGACAGGACCACAGGCCACCCAAAGCATTACCTTTCCTGAAATTTTACCTAAGTTATAGGGAACCAGTGTGGAGTTGGTGGCTGTAACACCCTGATCACAAATGTTAGTTGGCTATTTTGTGGGTTGGGGTGAGGTGGGTGATGTAGACAGGAGGGAGGAGATTTGGTACAGCTCTGAGGAAAAAATAAAAAGCAGATGAAATTAAACCTGTGGAACTCAAAACTAACGTAGGTGCTGTATTATTTTCTATTGCTGCCTAACAGATTACCACAAACTTAGCGGCTTAGAACAGCAGCGCTCATTTCTCACTGCACGGTTTCTGTAGGCAGGTGTCTGGACACAGCATAGCCGGAGTCTCTGTTCAGGGTCCCACAAGGCTGAAACCACGGGGTCAGTATTGGAGTCCTTTTCAGGTTCGTTGAGGTCGTTGATACAGTTCAGTTCACGGTGGCTGTAGGAATGAGGTCGAGTTTTCGCTGCCAGCAGGGGTCACTTTTACCTTCTAGAAGCTACTCTCGGGTCCTTGCTACCTGGCCTGCTGCACCATGTGGCAGTTGCTCTTTCAAGGCCGCAGGTGAATCCGACACTTTATCCTCTTTTAAAGGCCTCACCTGCTGAGCCCAGACCCACCCAGGACATCTCCCTTTTGATGAACTCAGAGTCAGCTCATGAGTAACGTAGTCACAGGGGTGATGTCCTGTGAGAGTCATTGGTTCCACCCACCCTCAAGAGAAGAGGATTATACAAGAGACGTAGCACCAGGGGTGGGTGTCATAGGGCCATCTTAGATTTCTGTCTACCACTGTGCTCAGTACATGCTGCTTGAACTACTGGAAGGAAGGAAGGAAGGGATGGAGGGAGGGAGGGGGAAATTAATTAAAAGTCAGCTTTGCATTGCCCGACGGCAGGGCCGGTGCTTCATGCTCCTTTACCCCCGTGTCTCTCAGCGCGGTGAATTTGAGTGGGTGGGGTGGGGTTGGAGGGTTGGTGACGGCAGGGAGCGGGGGGCAGAGGCAGTGCAGCCTGGAGATGGGACCAGCATGGAAGGCCCAGTCCCTCAAGGTTAGTGACGGTGATGATGTTCCTGACAGCCTGTCTGATCAGGACACCAGTTTAGGGGGATGTCACTTCTCCTCCTTTCTCCTTCGAAATCCCAGCATTGCAGGCCCCGCTAGCGCACCTGTGTTTTAAGAAGAACGACCCTGTGAAGGTTGAAAACTAGGTGCCAGGTACATGCAGTTTTCTGGTCATGGAAAAGACTTAACGTGGGGTGAGGGAGGCAGGCTAAGAGCAGACCTTAAAGGTCTATAGAAGTAGTTTTCTTTTGCACAATATTGTTTTATTCCAAATTATGTATTTATAAGAGGCTATAAGACATGGAATTTCTAATAATCACAACATTGTAGTTTAACATTGTCCCTGAAGCTTAGTGAAACATGACATCTTCACTTAAATGACTAACCTGTTTAGTCAGTTGCCTTGGCGATCCAGTATCCTGAAAGGCTGACACACTCCCAGGAGTGGTGCTGGGGAGAGTGTTTCCAGATCTTCCCGAGTTCACAGTGACCTTTGGCTGGGAAGGCAGAGGAATGGGGAGGAGAGCGGCCTCTGTAGCCGTCCAGCACTCTGGCTTCCGCATCACCCTGTGCTAAGGTAGGCCTCAGGGATGGAAAAATCCAATCTGAAGATAAGTGTCCTCAAAATGGGGGAAAAGCTTAATAGGAAAACTCTCAATAAACTCAAAACTCCTGGAATGTGAAGAGTTGAGGCAGCGTGGGGAGAACATGCAGAAATAGGAAACACTGGGTTATTTTAAGAACTCAGTTTGCCAGCCAGCTCTGTCTTGTTCCATACTCCTCAGTCCTTGAGGTATTTCAGGCATTTTGGTCATGCCACCCTTTGTGGCCTTCAGGAAGTGCATGGACGCCAGCAGCTCGTACTGTATCCCGAATGTTAAGGGAACTCTGTCTGAGGTCACCCCTCAGAGGGTTAAAATGAGAACATTTTCTATCAGTCATAGCAGGAGGAGAAAGTGGAGAAACAACACATTTTTCACGTTTGTGATAAAGGACAGGGGCATCCTTTCATGCCTTTCGAAATTGGATCCTAGAGTAGATCGCTGGTTACAGTGTAACCCTAGATGCTTGTTGGCTTGCCTCATTTGTGGTTGTCAAATTGAAGATTTATTTTACTAAGTGACACGCTCCAATTTTTTATTTAAAGCAGTCAGCGGAAGAGTACTTTCTTAGTATCTATTGTGTGCTCAGGACTTTGTTCCTCTCAGCTCTGTTGAAAATGGAAAATAAAAGCTTACCAGCCTGTGAGGAATTTGGTTGGGAAAGAAGGCCCGTGTATAAAGAATACACCTAGAGCCCCAGAGTGTTTTTCACCAAGTACAAGTAAGCAAATTGTGTTGCATTGCATATGATGAAGTCGTATTGGGAGAGTTTATGTCATCTGATAAGAATTCTAACTCTTAAACTGCTTATTAATTTAGATATGAAATTTAGGGAAACAACTTCAGCTTTGTTCTTCAGTCCCAATGGAAAGTTTATGGGATAAGAATAAAGTTATTTTTTCTGTGTGATGGAAAAGTCTCCGATGAGTAAAATTAGAATCTAGTTTTGCTAATATTGTAATTGTAATATATGAAATTCAGCAAGAGTGCAGCTCATCATTAACGCTTAGCAAAGTATTCCATAACAGAGGCCCTAAGCATTTATGTCTGAGCTCTCTTGGAGTTCAGTGGGTGGGTTTGGGGGCCTGTGTGAAGAGGCCAGGCAGCTGGGCCCATTCAGGGTTTCTCATGGCCTGTTTCCTAGGAAGGAAACCACACCCCCCACCTCCACTCCCAATAAAGGAAAAAGAAAAAAATGGTTTGTTTTCAAACCAAACCTAACTGCCTGGTTAGTTTTGGGAGAG
The DNA here is from genome assembly GCA_963575035.1 of Avahi laniger. Taxonomy (NCBI): domain Eukaryota; kingdom Metazoa; phylum Chordata; class Mammalia; order Primates; family Indriidae; genus Avahi; species Avahi laniger. The sequence goes on along the minus strand of CAUYSK010039293.1, from coordinate 55,021 downwards.
ATTGTGTTTGCGTATTTTAATGCAGTTTTTTGCACCTAGAGCTTTGATTCTGTGGAACGGAAACCCATTCTTGATAGCTGTGACAATGACAAACCCATCCAGGGTTTGAGACTTTATTCCCTGCTAGGTGTTCTCAATGTTCCTTACCACATTGGTGAGCTTAAGCTATTTTTGAAGTGGACAAAATGATCTGCAGCCTTGAACATGTGAGCCTGTGATTGACAAAAATATGTCAGGCGTTTCAGAGTGTATATTGGGAAGCAGAGGACAAATGGCTAGGGAATGTCGGAGACGCAGTGCAAAGCATAACTGCAGCAGCACATGACTGCGAATTTCCTGGGCTCAAAAGCTGTTCAGGACTGAAAAAAACCCTCACTGTAGCCCACCTCATTTTTTGCAGCCAGGTGAACTTTTACAGTAGCAGACAACATCATGGAGGTCGCATGTAGATTTAAGCAGATAATTTGCATGGGCATAAATTACATCAATTTGACTGAAGTTCTTTAGAATGAAATTAATATCTGCTTTATCACTACTTGTACTTATAGAACTGTTTTTATTTTATAGGAATTTACTTGGTAGAAAGAAAGCTTTCTCTTATTAAAATTGTTTGAGTGTATCAAATTATAATTGATAGAGTCAAGCCATTGTAATTGTGCACTGTGATAAACCAAAATTAGGCAGAGAATTTTAGATACATGTTCATGAAATACACTAAAATTCAGAGATATTTATTGAAGCTCAAACTATCGTGCTAATCTCAGACATCCTTCATAGTGTTTAAATTTATGATATTACGATATATGGGTTTTATATGTTTAAAATTAAAAATAAATTTAAGACAAAGCATATCAAGCTATGTCTGATCTAGAATAGGAGTCAGAAAACTTTTTTGTAAATGGCCAGGTAAATATTTTAATCCGTCATAGCTACTCAGCCCTGCAGTTATAGTGTAAAAGCAGCCATCTCGTAGCATGGAAACAGTATACGTAAAGCATGAGTGTGGCCAGGTGCAGTGACACGTGTCTGTAATCCCAGCTACTTGGAAGGCTGAAGCAGGAGGATACCTTGAGCTCAGCAATTTGAGACCAGCCTGAGCAACACAGAAAGACCGCTTCTCCAGAAATAATAAGTAAAAATAAAATTAAAAGAAAAAATAATGAGCTTGCCTGCATTCCAATGAAACTATTTACCAACACTGGCAGAGTGGATTTGGCCTGTATACCTTAGTTTGCCAGCCTCTTCCTGCAGTATTGTTGTAAGGCCTGGCCCTGGGAGGAGAGGGGTCTTTTTTTTTCCTACTATTTTTGAATGAAGTGAAACTCTAAAGCATGAGCAAACAGTGTCTAGAATCTATCCCAGGAGTTTAATGTAGGTTTGGGGTTATGTAATTTGACCATCTTGCAATAGTCCAGGTCGAAATGCATCTCTTGATAGGTTTCTCCAGACCTTTTAGGCAGACACTTACAAGGCTGGGTCCAGGTGATTCTTCTCTTTCTTTATGGTAGCGGTAACTCTGTCCAACCCAGCTCCCCTGTTTATAATGTATTGTGTAAGACTCTGTGCACTATCCTGAAAAGTAGTTAACATATACTTAAAAAATTAAAATAATGCTTTAACTCACAAGGAAGAAATGAAAAGAAATGTCATTTTATAAGCATTTATTTAAATGTTTGAACGTTTAGGTACAGCTCTGTGGTAGAGCAGTGGTACTGGAAGTGCTGGTCTGTATGAGAGTGTCATCTGTAAATCACCTAGCAGCTGCCCTCATTGAGAGAGTCTTGCTGTGGGGAAAAAAAAAAAGTCAGCTGAATTAAAAGAGGTGCAAACTCCTTCTGTGAGCACCAAACGGTACTATTGAATTTGTGGATGTGTGGCCAGTCTGCAGATCTGCTTTGGTGGCACAGCTCTAGAAGATGTAATGTTTCCAAGTGCTTGTACCCGTGTGTAGAGTCCCCATGGATGTGAGATCCCCGGAGGTGGACGGCTGATGTGTCTGTCATATTGGTGGCTTAGGTATTGTGAGCTACCTTGCTGTTGGTGACATGATTTTCTGAAGAGGTGAACAGTTCTTGGTACATTTTCAAACCAAAGTAGAGATTTCCTCCATTTATGTGATAGTTTGTCTCCTGAAAAATGTAATGAATATAAACTGTGCTAAAAAATGGTTTCTGTTTATGCATAAAATGAAGTTAGGTTCTAAGCTCAGGATTTGTACTTGCTGGAGAAGTCTAGCAAGATGTTGAAAATCAGACAAGATGTTTCATGAGGGATGTATTTGTGTGTGTGTGTTGGGCAGTGGGGGGCCTGCCACACACAGTGTCTGCCCCCATTGTTGTGACAACTACAGATGCCCCCACAGATTTCCAAATAGAAAGTGGAAGAAAGGAAGCTGTAGAGGAGGCCCTGCGAGGGGGCAGGTGTCGGGATCCACACTGTCCTTTGTGTTCGTCGCGCAGGTGAACCGCGGAGAGATCGAGGAAGCAGTGTGCTGGCTTCCTGTGCTTCCTCAGGACTTTGAGTTGTTTTCCTGGAGTCTCTTCTCTTCTTTTTCGTTTTTAATATTTTCCTTTTCCATCTTTTCCGTTTTGCCTTCCCTTCCTCGAATATTGCCCCCATTTATTTGGTTATTTCTCTTTTGTATCATTCTCTAGGGCAAAGTTTCTCATCTTAATGTTCCAACATACTGATGAATCTTAATCATTTTGTAAGATGTGTTGAAAATAGTTTATTACCAATTATAATTAAAGCACTGGAATTTGTAGTGTGGTTTTTCTAATGTCACTCACTTGCCTATTGATTATTTTTTTTTTTTTCATTTTTGAATGGAAAGAAAGTGATGGAGTTTTGGCTCTTGTGACTGGGGCTGCTGTTAGTGCCTTTCTCAGAGCGTTGTTTGAGGATTAAATTCACAATATAGTGCTTGCCAGTTACCAGCGCCTAGCACTTGTGTTCAGTCATCTAAATGGTGGATGCTACAAAGAAAAGGAGAACAAGGAATTATTTTCCACGTTTGCTGTTGCGTGGTATTTTAACAATCCGAAAGTTTAGAAATTCTCTTTGCTTTGACAACTCTCTCACTTACCTTGTGACCTGCTACACTCAGTATTGCTGGGCACCTTTTAAATCATGGCATCTACCACGTCCACCTTTCCCCCTTCAGGCCAGACCCTCTGATTGGATATGGTGAATATGAGTATTAAAGCTTGCATGGACAATGGGAGTGGTGTTATTTTTGTGGCTGAAACAAGAGTTAAGGTTATATTTTATGAAACAATTTTGACAATTTTCAACAGATGTTGCCAGTTGACTTTTATAGATTTCACAGTTGAGTAGTAACATCATAATCACTACTTAATTTTCTCAAACCAGAGGGTAGATGCATTTTGTTCTTGGGGCCTCCAGGCTGTCAGTGAAGAGAAAAACTTTTCTTGAGGGTTGAGTTGAAAAGTCTGTTGTTAACACCTATTCCTGGGCCTGCCCTGCTCTCCCTGAGCAAGTCTGTTTCCAGAGGCTGCTTCCTCCTGCCCTCTCTGCAGTAGAGGTATCGAGTGGTTTACCAGCTTCATTCTTACCTTTATGAGTTTAATGACATTGTAGAACATGTAAAGTATGCAAGAATAAAATGTGTCACTATGACCCAGTTACTTAAGACTTTTATTATGCAAAGTAATAGAAAGTTATATATTTTATTGTAGACTCATAATAGGGGAACCTTTCTGCTCTTGGGACTTCTTGTATTTCCTTGGATTTCTGATTGTGTTCTCGTGCTTTCATAGGTCATTTGAGGGTGAAAAGCAAACACTTGTTGGGAATCTATATGTACCAAATGATTCAGGCAAAGATCTGGCCTTGCAGGTGTTAAAGTCTAGCGGGAAACATAAGGATTTAATTATAACGGCGGTAACCACTAGCACATGATAAAATTGTACATGTTATCTCCTATACTCTTTATGAAAGTCCTTTGAGGTTAGATCTTGTTATCCTCGTTTTGTAGTGCTAGAGATTGAAGATGAAAGATGAATGGTTGCTTAAGTCACATGGCTGGTAGGGGCAGATTGTTTTTGCCACTGTCCTTCTTGAGTGTGCATTTCTGCCGTACTGAACTTCTCTCAGTTCCTTGAGCAAATGAGGCATACCCACCTGCCTCTGCCTCTGCTCCTCTGGCTTCAGTGAACATGCCTTCCAGACCCCCTACCCCCTGGTTAGGTTCTGACCACCTTAGGTGTTCTCAGGTGTTACTGTTGCAGGCAGGCATTTGCTGGCCCCTGTGCCAAGTCAGCATCGCCCCCCACCCCGTGCCGTATGTGCCTTTAACTTCCAGTAATCCCTGGCTACTCCCAGTAGCATTTATGGTATTTGTTGTGTTACCTGTGTCTGCTTTTCTGTACTGTTAGCTCCGTGAGGGCAGGAATTATCTGTCATCATTGCCTAAGGTGGCACGTGGCACATGGTGGATATACAAGAAATATTTGTTAAGTGAATAAATGATTGGATGTTCATACTTTTGTCCACCATGTTTATGCTATATACACAAAGCAGAAATTGAGAGATGCTTTGAGATAGAGGTGTGCATCCTTTGAGCTGTGGACAAACAAACTTTTAAAAAATTGCACACTTAATTAGAAAAGAAAATTATATATTTTTAACATGGTTACTTAATATACATGTCTAATATATGGAATATATTGCAAAAATTCATAATACTGGAATTTTTAAAAGAAAAAAATTTTAAAACATAGAGTTTCTAATGTGTTTTTCTGTATGTCAGAGAATCAAATCCCACACTTGCAGCTGAGGAGCTGTGGAATGTCTTAGTAACATTTCCAAATAACCTGTCTTTGTCTAGCAAAGACAGGTGTAATTCACAGAGCACGCAATCTGCCCATTTATGATGTACAGTTCAGTGGCTTTCAGTATATTCATCCACAGAATTGTGCAGCCATCATCACAGCCAATTTTAGAACACTTTCAACACCAGAGAGAAACCCCCACTTTGAGCCTACATCCCTCCAGTCTCCCCATCCCTTCTAGTCCTAGGCAATTGCAGGCAACTTTCTGTCTCTGTGGATTTGCCTGTAAAACAAGACCGTTTCCATGACCTGAGAGAGGCGTCCACCGGGACGTTTCCCAGCTTCTCCTGTTGCACCGTGTGATAACCTGCCACACCTGTACAGGCTGCTGGGCGAGGAACAGACCACGCCTGCGTGTCAGCATTACAGCGTTATTCTTCCCTGTGACAGTAACCAAGAGCTACTTCCCTGCAGTGCTACAGTTTGAGTATCCCTTATCCAAAATGCTTGGGACCAGAAGTGTTTCAGATTTTGGATTTTTTCAGATTTGAGGTATTTACATCACACCTTCCCCAACTTCAGCATCCCAAACCTGAAAATCTGAAATCCGAAATGCTCCAGTGAGCATTTCCCTCGAGCGTCTTGTTGGCACTGAAAATGTTGAGAATGTTGGTGTTTGGTATTAATGCGGCTGTCAGGACAGTGGTGAAGGAGTGCTGAGGCCGGTGATACTCAGCGGCTGCTGTGGGAATGGTGTGATAGGGTTCATGGGAAACGGCTTGCATGTTGCCTGCGGCCTCAAAGAGTCAGGATTAGTGGAGGCAGCCTGCCTGGCGTGTGTGCCTGTGTGCTTTTGTGACGCACCGGAGGTGTTTGTGCACATGCTGTATGCGCACACCTGCTGCCACCAGCAGTTGTTGGGTGGAAGTGAGCAGTTGTAGCCTTGACGCAGGTGGAAGTGAACACGGGTGCAGTTGAATACGAGACAGAAAACTCTCTGCGTCGTCACTGAAGCCATTGACCAGCGTGGTGTTTAAAATGCCTTCACTGATGCCCAAACTTAGCTTCTGCATCTACCTCCGAGTAGATCTCTTGATGGATAGAGAATTAGCTGGCCAATAGTATTGATCAGGATTTGACAGCTAGGTATTGAAAAGAGAAAATGGTTACAAGCCGGGCCAAAACCTGCTTACCTGGTTTTAATTTGGAGGTTGCTACTCTTGGAAGTGGAATTAATGACTTTCCTCTAATTTTTATTAATAGCATTATTATTACTTGTTGGACAAACTTAACTTTAAAAAATGTTACTCTGAGCAGTTAGACAGCCACTGGCCCCATCATGCCTGACCATAATCCACCTGAATGTGGATTATCAATCTTTTATCAAGATTCAAGTTAATTAACTTCTGTAAACCTGCATTTTCTAATGGAAAATAGGTATATTGTAGGATTAGGGGAGTTGCCAGCTCATGGTATAACTGCAGTGAATGGTGACGCTGATGATAATGGTAACAAGGCTTTTATTGTTGGGCTAATTTTCTTAAGGGATGGTGAGATGTTACATATAATCTGAATTTGTTGGTGATAGGCTTGTGATAGAGGGCACAATGCCCAGGATGTTTCGCACACATACTAGAGTTCAAAATATTGAAAAATTCAAATATTAAAATACTAGGAATAGTTTCAGAATATATAAATGGTATTCTGACATGTTATGCTTAAATACTTGTTTTTGATAGAAAGTCTAAAAATTATTTTGTAATTTTCTATTCTGGTTACCATTACAGACCCCAACGCCCACCCCATGGTTTCTCAGTGCTTACGTAATGTTCTTCAAAATACCACTAGTTATTCTTTCTTCTATACTTAGTTGAACTGCACTGAATAAGAATTAAATGCAGTGAATAAAATCTGCAATGCCAGCTTTCTGTGTTCAAAACCTCGAGTCCTTGGTCTTTTTACTTAAAAGAAATTCGCAAGCACAGCCACAGGGGAGAAATAGCATTCAGCCCAGCCCCCAAATCCCTAGAGCTGTTGTTCACACGCTGCCTTATATTCACTGGGCACATGATTGGGAACTGGTTGCCAGATTTGATCCTCACTGACCTCAGGTGATGCTGCCCCACTTTATAGGTAGGAACTTTGAGGCAGGGAGCGTAGCAGCCTGCCCAAATTCACCTAGTTGCAGAACTGAATTCTGATCAGCTTGAGCCAACTCCAAAAACCCATATTCTTTCCTCTATTGGCTGCCTTCTCATTCCATGGAGAGGATGATACAGAAACATAAGTGACTCTGTGAGATTCAGAATAGAAGTACAAAATTCAGTTCAACAAACAATGAAGAATGGACAGAGAACTGTATAGGATCTGAAAGGAGAGCATTTATTTTTGATTACTAGGAAAGGCTGCATGAAGTTTGAGACTGGCCTTAAAAGAAGGATGCTTTTCAGAGAAGGGAGCAGCCACAGAGAGCAAAAGGAATATTTTCTTGAATTTTAAGTATCCACACCTAATTTAGAAATTGTTTGAGAATATCCCCTTTTTCTCATCTAGAACATTGCTTAAGAGGTTTTCCTGTCTCTTTAATCTTTCCTTCCTGATCTCTTTGCCTAGCTTTCCTTCCTTTGCAACGTAAGTTTAGCTCTTTTTCAGGATTTTGTCTTTAGTCTGTGACTAATGATTTTTCAAATAATAATAATAACAAGTTAATGGGAATCATACAAGTTTCTGGAATAAGGTTGGTCTTTGAAACTAGGTGAAGCATGACGTTTATTTGCTTTTATGAGCACAGTATAGTAACATTGGTTTATTCTAACAGATAAATGATTTCTAAAAATGGGGTCAGATATTATTTACTAAATACAATTTGGTAGGGAGATACTTTCAGATCATGAGCTTCACAGTGGGGATAAATGAAGAAAAGAGGTTCTTGTTGATGAAAAGATTGGGAAGGACTGATGTATTTATGTCTGTGAAAGTCACTTGTGAAATTTGAGCTAAGCTGTTATCCTGGGGCAGTTTTCCCCTTCTTTTACATAACAGCAGAAGCAGATTTTCATTCTTCTCACTCTTTCCCTTGCCCTGAACAGTTGCATTTAAGCATTATCAGCATTAAAAACATATTTGAGAGGAAATCTAAGCCAAGCATCTGTTAACCAGCCAGCCAGTTTCCAAAACCCTTTCAGCTGCAGGAGTGGGTACCATTCCATGTGGTGTGAGTCTGACGTCCAGGCGGCCTGCCTGTGTTCTCTGGAGAGGTCCCTTCGTTTTGTAGACTTTCAGACAAGAGGGAGAGACTCCTTACATTTCACTGAAGGTGACCAGTTCTAAGGCATAGAAAATAAGACCCTAGTTATCAGTATGTGATAAAATCCTGCAAACCTACTAATTGGTAGGTATGTATTTGAGAGGATATTAAATTTGGATTTTCCTCCCTGCTTTCTCTCCCCCACCCCTTTTTACCATTGAGATGGGATTTCTTCATTAAAGCTGTTGGCAAAACCTATTTCAGAATGTAATATGATAAAAGATTGAAATTTACATTATTTTCTTGTGAATTGTGAAACAAGTTTTTGAGAGTAGTTCTTGGGTCCCTAGAGTGAGTGATTAAATGACTGGTGATAGTTTTTATAGGGAAATAGCATTGCATTTCAAAATGTGGAAAAAAGAAAAATGCCACTTTCTATTTTTTGTCATTTATCACTGTTAGAATTAAGACTTTTTAAATCCTACTGACCTTGTTTTTGGTGAAGACTGCTAAAGCAAGTTAAGGGTTTTATTCAAAGAAGGATACTTTCCAACTACCTTTCTTCCATATTAACTATAAATATAGGCCTTTTGGGGGACATGTCTGATATATATTTAAATTCAGTACGTCCTTTGAGCATCATAAATTTGCCTGATTTCATAATAGGGAATCAAATGATACTGATTTAGGGAAACCAAGTAGGAACTGTGGGGTAGGCAGAAACTTCTCTAATCTTTTAGCAATTGTTTAGTATGATTGTAAAATCCGTACATAGTAAAACAAGCTACTGAATTAGGCTTTTCTTTATCAGCTGCTGTGGGAACAGTCTGAGAGGGAGTATCAGAATCAGCTGTTGGTCCCTACTTAAGGCTAAAATATGTACTTTAAGAAAGTTCTTAGAACCTTTGATTTAATTGAAACATTCCTATTATAGGCTAAATTTTATATTGTGAATATAGAAACATTTTTAGCTCTGAAGCTCAGGATACTTTTTAGGATACTTTATATTATATGTCATTATTTTAAATTGGATAGTTTTGAAGAAGGCAAAACAGTAGCAACTGAAACATGGATTTGTTCACTTTTGGTTCTTGTCTGTTCTCTCTTCCCCCAGACACTCTATAATTGGATTTGCTTCTAGGTTTACATGTTAGGATATGCCAGTTATATTAGCAGTGCAGCTTGTCGATGCCAAAGATGTGGCACAAATTATATTCCATTGGAATCTTGGAACATTTTTGTGGCAGTTCAATACACTTGAGTGCTACAATTTTTAGTAAAAGTAAATAATATTATTCCAATAACACTGTAAATAATAATAATTATATTGACCACAGTCACTGTGTGCCAGGCACTGGTCTCAATTCCTACCTGTATTAACTCTAATCCTCATTAAGCACTAATAGGTGGATGTACATTTTTTTTTTTTTTTAACAGATGTGGAAAGTGAGATACAGAGATGAGAAGTAACTTATCCAAGACTGCAAAGCCGGGCTTTCAGCCCAAGCGGGCTGACCTCAGTCGTGCTCTCTTACATTGCCTCTGCTGCCGCTGCTCTGCTAGGCGTTTCCAGTTGACTAAGAGTTCTTTTCTGCATTTCTTTAATATGGCCTCAGACAGGAATATATGTATCATGTGTATATAATAAAGACATGCTAAATCATTATCTTTTCTTAACCCATATATCTGAGCAGGGAATAAAGGTTGTTTACGTAGAACACAAAGGAGACCAATTTTATGTAAGTCCGAAGTCTTGTCAGTTCTTATGATTAAAAATATTATTAAAATTGATAGAGTTTTTCTTTTGGGAATCTTCACAAGAAGACAATAAAGTATCGTCTGTCAGGCATAGAGGAAATTCTGGTTTTATAGCCGTATTCTTTCACAAGTGAATATCACCAGGAAAAGATGGTAACGTGGGGCCTTTTCATCTGCTATTTGATTGCTCAAGGTCAGCCCTCCTTACCTTCCCACCATGCTCTGCATTGTCGGAGGATCTCCGAGAGATGGGAAGCATGGTCCCCGCCCTCTGAACACTCCTCTGCTCCGGAAGGTAAACCTCGTTTGTAGCACCTTGCTGGTAAGTTCCAGCAGAGGGAACTTTCAGAACAGACACACGCAGTGGTTGGCGAGTGGACCTGGGAAGTCTCTTTCCTCGCAGCAGGTCTTGGTTGGAGACTGTGAAACCCTCGGTGTGAAGAGCTCAGTAGGAGCTCACGCGTGTGTCGAAGGAGGAGAAGAGTTCCGGGGGCTCCCGTCGCTGTGATTGCTCCTTCTCCTCCTCTGTCTGCTCCGGTTTTCCAGATGTATCCCTGCCTCTGCTGCTACTCTCGCTTTCCTCTTTCCTCTTCCTCTTTACTCAGTGTCCAGACCATACCTTAGAAATGGAAGTGTTTTTTAAAAAGTTAAATTTAAATTTGATTAGAAGTTATATTCCTTAATGCCTGGAAACATCCCCCATCCACTAAGTTGTTTATAGCTTACAGAGACCTTGGTTGAACTTTTTTATATTTGTGGTACTTGATTAAAAAGAGTTTCTATATTTGCTAATGTCTGCTTTTATTATGAGAGTCTTTTGACGTAATTAGAAAATGATTTTTGGAAATATATTTCAAATAAAGATGGTAATGATAAAACATTGTATCTTATAATGAATGTAGTATTCTAGGTTTTTAAAACATTTCAGCAGAGAATATAAGCCAAATTAGTTCTTGCCCAGCATTTGTTTTGTTTTTCTCATACATTTATAAGGCAAACATATGCCATGAAAATAATTGGGTGCATTAAAAGACCATATTGACTTTTGTGTGGTGGCAGTTTTTTCTTTAATTGTGTACATTTTTCATGAGTTTTTGTGTAGTTATCGGTTTTTGGTATAGGCATGCCAATAGCCTAGAGCTTCCTAATTCATCAAATACAAGGTATTTCTAGAAAAATAGCAAGGACTTCATATGAGCTTTCCACTTGCTGTTCAACAAACTGTCTCGTACAATAACAGTGCCATATGCGGAGCTGTGCCCGGCAGAAGGGCTCCTCTCGGGGAAGGTGACTCAGATCCTGCAGCCAGGACTTGGCTTCACTGCTCAGCCACTGCCGGGCTGAGGGGAGGCACCTTAGCCTTGTGTGCTTCAGGTCCGTTATTTAAAATAAGGAAAATAAAACATCATAGGAAAATTCTGAGGTCTTTGGATAGAACACTTTAACAAAGGGGTTGATTTTTGCATTCATTTAAGTAGATTCCAAAACCTTAAAAATTAAATATATTTACAGTAAATATTGTGTGATATTTCATATTCGAGGAATGCACATTGACATTGTGATTTCCTTTTTCATTTACAGCATTATAGAAAAGATATAGGATTTCTGATTTATGGTTCAGCAGTATCTGCTATAAGTGGGGCAAACATAGGAAAAAGGCTATCTCTGAAGTTACAGAGAATTTAGAAATCAGATTATTTGTTCTAAGTCTGTCAGAGATACTGGCTTTTCACAGTCGTATGTAGAATACTTAAAAGCCAATTTTTCTGAATTGGTTATTTGCTTTCTGTAATGTGTTTTCCTGAAGAATCATTACCAATGGTGGCTGGGCTCTCAGGCCAGCCCCAGAAATTGTCCTAACCCAGCAGTCCCCAGCCTTTTTGGCACCAGGGACTGGTTTCATGGAAAACAGTTTTTCCATGGACTAGTGAGACGGGGCATGGTTTCAGGATGATTTGAATACATCACATTTATTGTGCACTCAAACCTCTCTGCTAATGATAATCTATATTTGCAGCTGCTCCCCAGCGCTAGCATCACCGCCTCAGCTCCACCTCGGATCATCAGGCATTAGATTCTCATAAGGAGCGTGAAACCTAGATCCCTTGCATGCGCAGTTTGCAATAGAGTTCGAGCTCCTGTGAGAATCTGATGCCCCTGCTGATCTGACAGGAGGCGGAGCTCAGGTGGTCACGCGATGGGGAGTGGCTGTAAATACTAGCTCTTGCCTGCCACTCACCTCCTGCTTTGCAGACCCAACAGTTCTTAACAGGCCATGGACTGGTACCAGTCCGCAGCCTAGGGTTGGGGATCACGGTCATATCCTATAATGTAACTGAACTATAGCACTAAGACTATTAGAGAAAATAAGCATTAATCATTAAAACAGATTAGAAATTCTCATGAGCTTATGGGACCATACTTGCGGCCCACGTAGCAAGAAGCAGCTCTGGGAACTCTACGCATGCTCTGCTCCTTGCCATCAGCGTGGGTTGCAACAGGTCCCTGGTGGATTCAGGTGGGGTCAGTGAGGAGGGGATAGGGCTCTACTGGGAGATTAAAACCACCAGAAATGGGAGTGCAGGGAGAATGAGCTTTGGGCCTTGCAGGAGGCACAGGCAGAGGGTGGGGTGTGGAAGGGCAGCCAGGGTAGGTGTAGCCACACCAACAGAGGATTTGAGCAGCTCCAAGTTGAGTACTTTAACATCAGGAGGTTTGCATCCAAAATTCTCTGAAGCAGTCACCAAAATATTACTGACAGAGGTGGAAAAAGCCACTGAGTCTTTTGAGTTAGTGAAAAGATAGCACGTGCTGTGATAAAGCTACTCTAATATCTGGGAGTTTTAACAAAAGACTTAACCAGCCTCAGGGATGTAGGCCAGGCTGTAGTTCCCAAAAGAGTTGGGGAAGTTTTCCAGGCCATTCCGTCTGTTACACTATGTGATTGTTTCACTATTCTCAATTTTCAACATCTACTCACCATTCTGTAGTATACCCTAGTATTTAAATTGTCCCTAGTATTTGTCCCTAGTATTTAAATTAGATTATTGTTGAAGTGCCTTTGCACCTGTTGAAAATGCTGGCACAATTTCTCCATTGGGTAAACCCCAGAAATCTGATCCCTTCTTTCACTGAAGTTTCTTATTTCAACTAGAACATTCTTCTTGAATGTGTGTGATAGGATCAGTATACAATTTTCAAATGGTTCAGTCTTTTTCTGAACCACAGAGTTTCTTATTCAGGGAAGTACTTGCAGTTTTCTTCACCCCTCCTCCACTTTTGAATTAAGAAAAGAAAGGCTTATATTATGTGTAAGGCAGCTGCCAACAGAAATCTTGTTTTCATAAGAGCTGTGCTTGTCATTGCTTAATGATGGTATATGTCAGGCCAAGCGGGTGACGGTTCTACTGTGATGAATTGGAGATGCCTCTGCATGGAAGGCCTTCTGTGTGTGGATCAATGGCCTTTGCAGTAGATGCGCTCTTATTGACCGTCCCTGCACCCTGTGTGGCTTCATTGTGAGCAGTCTCCACCTGTGCACACACAGGTCCTGGAGAAGAGTGCAGCGGGGAAGGGGGTGCAGGGGGTTGATATTCTGACCCAGTGCTTCAGATCCAGGCAAACTGGAGCCCCTAGTTTTGTTGTCACCACTGCTGGTCAGGGATTTGACCTTCCTGAAGCCCAGTTTGCAAGTTATGCCCATTCCAGGTAAATGATACAGGCAGTGGAAGTAGATGCCTGTTTTAACTGTTGAATATTTTTGGTGTCTGTATCAAGCAGGACAAGATTGAAGCTAAGTAGGGTTAGAATGTATATTGAGTATTACTTGATTCTTCTGGAAAGTAACTCTTAGTTAATGACATAATGAGAAGAACACCACTCACTCTCCAGCCCCTTGATTTACTCAAATCCCTTGTAAATTTTACTTCCCCTCTCTCCTTAAACCATTTCTTTTATCTGATAAAGCAGTACAAACACTGTTTCATTGTATCCTTTGAAACAATTTAAATCAGAAGGTGAAAGCTCAAAATAAATAGAATGCCTTCCTAAAATAGGAAATAAAGTTTATGTTACAGATTGACAGTATTAAAGTTCTGATACCTCGTTTCTCTTAAATTTAAAACTTGATTTACTAGACATTAAACTAGGGGGGAATTCTCAGGTTTAGTATCATTCAGGACTAGGAGGTACATGTGTCTGTGGAACTTACTTTGTTAATATTTTATATTAAGTCTGTCAATAGATCACATAACCACTTAGCATTAAATGGACTATTGGGATGTGGAAAGGTTCAACCAGGAATGGGTTTTTATTTTCCCACCTGTCCATACCTCTTGATAACTTCTCAGACAGGCCGTAGAGCTGTCCCTTCCCTTCTGGGTGTTAGAAGAGTCATGCTGTAGGCATTAGGAGCCCAAACCACTCTCAGCCCAAACTTCCCTCTTTCAACCCGCTCAAAGCCTTCTCCCTCCCCAGGCCAGGGGCAGTGGTCTGTTTATTCTTCAGCTCTCCTCTCTCTACTCTCACTTGCACTTGTCCCCCAAACCCCATTTCCCTTGGCTTCTTCAGCTGAGGGGTGAGGACAAGGGAAAGGAAAGGGTGATGACATCTTTTTGACTGGGCTGCTGTTATCTGCCATGTTCATGTTCTGTCTCTCTGTTTCTGTCTCTGCATCTGTCTCTTGGGTTCTTCAGAGAACCCCCTCCCCACCTCCTGGAAGGCTCCTAGGCCCAGTGGTGCACACTCCTGGTGAGCTTTTACCACTTCTCTTCTGAGTCCTGCCCTGGAGGTGCCCCCAGCTCCGTCCCTATGCCCAGGCCCCTTGCTTTGTCAGGCAGTCCTCGGCCGGGGCAGTATGTGTGCCCGCGCACTCTGGAGCAGCAGGCCAGGCCCCTGCTGAGGTAGCTGTTCCCCCCCGCTCCCACCACCTCAGCCTGTTGTGCAGGGGCTGACACCAGGGTTGTGCTGGGTGGAATTGCCTCTCATTAAGCCTGAGAGACGTGCCCTCCTGCCTCTGCTTTGGTGCAGAAGCCAAGTCAAGATCCAGAAATGTCCTGTCACTGTCACAGCTGGGAATTTGGATGCTGCTGCTATATGGCTGGTTGTTAGGATGTGCAGATATGAACGTCAAAATTATGGGGAAGATTAGTCCGCATTATGAAGAATTTTAATAATGTGCAATTCAGTTATTTTCAAATGCAGCAATATACTTTAAAATGAAGTTTTCAGCATTAAGTGAAGTCTTATTAATTGCTCTATCCTATTATGGTAAAATATAAAAATCTTTTAAGGAATTTATTCTTTGAGGTTAACTCAAAAATTGAAGTTATGTTGAAGAAATTCTTGATCCTTTATTTTGGAAATATACTGAATTTTCTGGTAAATTTCTTACAGGAAACACACACATTCAATCTGTATATGTCATGTAAGATTTTCCATTATGTCAGTTAAAGTAGGTCTTAATTTTGTTTTAGGACTTTACAGTCCATACTGAGAAAGCACAGTATTTTGACACTAAAGTTCATAAATTAGAATCTGTGGGCTTAGATGTATTAATAATAGAGATGGACTATGGGCCATTTTTTTCCTGCCTCACTTTGTTTTTAGCTGATGAGTGTGGGAAATTTTAATGGATCTTGTACATCATGGTATATTGGGAAATCATAGGGTTAAAACTTGGTACTATACCAAGTTAAAATGATCAAAAGTAGGTTTTGAGGGAATCATGCATTTGTGTTTTAGCCTTCCCACTTAAAAAAAATTATGTAGAGATTGTAACATCCACTGCCAATTCAGTGAGTCTAGGGTATACTACCCTTGGCTGGCAGCAGGCTGACCTAGCTGTTGTTTTTTAGAGGTAGACATGTGGCTTCTCTCTCTCTAAGAAATCAGTGGAAAGGTACGAGAGAGGGAGAAATGGAGACTTGCTGGTAAAGCAGACTTGGAAAGTCCTACATAGTTGATTTGTGGGGTGAGAGCGATTGTTGAGTTACGAAGCCGATGACAGCCGGCTGTTGGTTAGGCTTACCCGTGTGCTGGCCACCCATCACTCGAGGCAAATGCCAGTTACAGAATGGGCGGAGGAGGAGGAGGACGGCAGGCACCCTCATCATCACTTTACCTGGAAAGACAGCTGAACTCCCTGGGCTTCAGAGGAAGGAATTGCCAACGAACAATGTGCTTGTGTGGTTCAGGCTTCGTTTGTTCCTTTCCGTGTGTTTAATTTGCTTGTGCCGAGGTTATGCAGCAGGACAGACCCCCTGGTACAAATACCTTGTTGCCGAGGCCGCACTGTGAGATTTATAGCAACTGTGAAGAGCAGGCATGTTTGCTTGCAGGACACATTTTGTGAGCAGGTTTCTTGGTGATAACGTCATTCTGAGCTGACTTGGCTTGCTTGTTTAATAGAATCATTTTTAAATGAGCGGAACAGCATTCTGGTCTTAGTGACAGCCCTGCGTGAGCACTTGTTTAAGAACCTGCATGCTCAAGCTCAGCGCCGTGACGCCCCAGAGCAGCTTTATTCTGTGGTGGGGAGAGCGTGGAGACTGGGGGTAAGTCACCTCTCACAGAATGGAAAGCTGGAGTAGCTGGATGAGGACGAACGTTCTGCTGATTTTCATACCTAGTTCATAAAAAACTTATTTTTTCCCTTTCCATTTTAGCAATTATCCTGTTAAGAAACAGTGTGCTTGAAAAGGCACAGGGAAGTGACGAATATGAATTTGTTAGAGAAATCCAAACTGCTTGATTGTGTCATCTTTTGGAGCACGTTTTATTTTTTGACACAAAGGAGAAATAAGGGTGATTCGCACTGACAGAAACTGCTGCCGTCTGTAGCGCAGCTCTGTGTGCTGCTTAAACTAGCAGCCGTTGCTCCTCCCGCGGTTCCTCTCTGCACAAAGGAGGTGATGTAATCCCTTTAGTTGCCGGCCACGTGGCCCGCATGCCGTCACTGTCTTCACCCTCTGCGCTGCCAACACTTCATCGGTGGGGGCGACTGTGCCTTTGTAATTAAATTGCATCTCCTTGTCCTGCCTGCCCCTCCTGGCCCGGGAGTCCCTCACCTGGGTACACACGCATGTTAACGAGGGCAGCCTGGCTTCACTGCTGAATTGTACTGGTGACTTTTACGCAGAAAAATGACCAGAGTAGCCTCTTTTACAGTATTAGGGAGCCTCAGCTGCCCACAAATTAACGGTGGGGGAGGAGACACTCTGTTGCCATTAGCAACCACTTGCCTATTTATTAGGGGAGTGAAATGCTCAAAGCTCAGGCTTTTCCCTTCAATTCCTTCTGCTTTCCCGTGAGTTCTAAGAGTAGTCTGTACGGTCACGAGGGATGAAGAAGACTACTGAGTTCAGCTGCGTGTGCATAGAAGCACATCCTTTGCAACGAAGACAGGGACCCACTGTGGGGTGCTGCTGGTTTGCCTGCCTTCATGGTCATCACTGCATCCCGTCGGGTTCAGGGCAGTCACAGCCACATGATAGCAGCCAGATGTGCTCAGCTCTGGGTTCAACACCTTACGTACATGTTTGCACTGAATTTTCCAACAGCCTTCTGAAACGCATGACATACAAAAGAGAAAACTGCAGCCAAGAGAGGTGAAATGATTTGCTCAGACCCTTCTGCATCGAAAAAGGCATCTCCCACACCCAGCACCAAAGACGGGGGGCTGGGGAAATACTTTGGATTTGATCTCCAGTTATTTTTTTCTTTAAAGGAAACATTAGGTTTTAAACCTTCTTTCTCAAGAGATCCAGGTGATTCTCTTGTGAAGAGTCCCTGGGTGTGTAAGCCCCCAGCCACTGAGGCTTAGTGATGCCAAACAGCTTTATACTCTTGGGCCTGGCTTTCTTGGAATGTCGTTACAGTGATTACGTGCCACTACCTGTAAGATTTAAGAAATCACAAGGTTTCCTTGATTTCATGGCTGATGATTTTCAAAGTGAAACTGTGATTGCATTAACAAAGCCACCTCTTAGCGACACAGTGAAGTGGCCCAGGCTTTGGCCGTGTGCCTCTGGGGACCTCTCTGTCAAGCTGCGTCAGCACTAATTTTGATTAGCACTTATGGGATGCACACAAGGTGACAGAGACAACTTCTGCATAAATAAAAATCATAGCGCCCGAATCCCAGATTCTTAAAGTGCCTTTTTCTTTGGTGAGTTTGGAGATGAAGTGAATTGGAAATGGTGAGGAGCGCTGGTCAATGTGCAGCCTCCACGCCTGGCCGTGCGCCTGTTTCTCCTTTCCACGGCCACGTGCAGCCTTGGGCGGTCAGAGGCTGGACCGCCTCCCTGAGAGGGTCCCCGTTTCTTCCTCTGGGCAGTGCAGGTTCAGGACTGGGCTTGGGGGAGAAGAGGTGGGGCATTTTTAATTTTCTGAGCGCTTGCCTTTGCTGAGCAGTCGTTGGTGCTTTACATGGGTCACCCCAAAGCTGCCCTGGGAGGTGGGGACAGCCGGGACCTGGAATTCACCTGCAGGGGGAAGGTATGAGTCATAATTAACAGGTGAAGCAGGTGTCAGCAGAAGCCATGGGATCAGGGACAGATGATTTGAGAAAGATTGTGTCCATTTCCTCTCTAAAATTAGAGGGGAAGTTGGCCTTAGAGGTGATCAGATTTGTCAGGGAAGAGAAGCAAAGAACCTTAACACCTCGGTTTTTCTGGTGAAGTGAGAGGCGACTGTGAGGTGAAAGATGAGGTGTGAGTTGAGGGCTTGGGGAGGAAAGGCGGTTGGAGCAGCCGCGGAGGCCTGAGTGCCCGCCGGGCTGCTAGTCCACAGCGCTGCCTCCTGACCAGTGTGGAATGGTCCCCCTGGCCCTTGACCGCCTTTGGCCAACCTGTGAGATGACAGCGAAGCCTTACCAAATGATTACGAAGGGGCTGATCTTTAAAGAAAAGTCCTTCCCAAGCTGTCGTATCTTTAGCCTTAACCAGGTCCTGTAAAATGTAACATTGAAATAATCAGTTTGGCATTGTTTATAGTGGTTTACAAAAGGAAAAGATGACTTTCTTGCTGTAAACTCGCTTGTGGTAATTTTGTATCTTCTTCAAGATTTCGTCTCGTTAAAAATTAACCATCTTTTGTGCAGGACTCTTTGGAGACACTTTCATTCAGTATGTCCAGGCCTTTGCTTTACACATCATGTCTGTTGACAGATCTCATTGCTTTTCCGTCATGCTCATTCCCATTGATTCCTTTCTCAGCATCTCTCTAGGCGTGGCCTAACCAAGTGCCTGGCTGCCTTTCTGGACTTGCTGCCCACAGGTTTGCCACCTTCTCGGAGATTTCAGAGCGTTATGTGCCCACTGAGAAATGGGCCTTGTAACTAGCCAGCCACAGGATGCAAGAATGTTCCGGAAGACTGCATTCAGATTCCTCAGGGGGTCTCACCTGTCTCCCTGAAGGACTTCCCCTATATTCTTGATGCAGGCCCTGTTCCAAGGTGCAGCTTTCAAATAGTGTCCTGTGCTTTTTGTTGCTACTTCTTGTAAAGAGAACAAAAAATGGCAAGAGAGCCCAAGAAACTATTAAAACTATTCCTCAGACATCTGAAAAACTGACCTTTCCAGATCTGAATTATTCCCTTAAAATTGGGTTACCATGTATGAACCGAGAATATAGGTTTTTATTTTATTTTTAAACCAGAAGGCATCATCTCTGGAGCAGGTGGACCCCCGGGCTTTCCTGTAGCACACTGCCAGGGCAGCAGAGGGAAGAGGTTGTGAGGCCTCACCTTGGCCAAGCACCACTTGTGGGTGGGGTGTGGGCAGGCACAGCGTAGGGCAGCTGACTCCAGGCAGACCTGGGAAGACTGGCCTGCGTGCTCCGGTCTCCTGGACTCGGGATATGGCCGTGCATGCTGCCACTGCTTCACCTCCCTGGGGTGGCCCCAGAATTACAAATCACCGCTCATTTGATCAGGGAAGCACCCTCTGTGTCAGCTCCATCTTTAGTCACTGATGCAGACTACCTGGTCATATCACTGTCTTTCCAGCAGTGGTTGAGACAGACATTGCTGAGGAAAAAAAAGGAAATGCTGATGCCACAGAAGACAGGAGCTCTGTGTTCGCCAAAGGGTTGAATGTGTGCGCTGTTATCTCCTGGGTATAGGAAGAAAGTATCAAAATCTTTTTAAAAGTACTTATTTATGGTTTCTTATTTTTTAAATGTCCATTTGGGGACATCTGTCATTACATAACATACTAGTGCATATATAGTATAGAATTGAGGGACATGTAATAAAATTCTTTAGTGATGGGATTCTTCATCAAAAGTGTTTGAAGACTATTGCCTTAGGGTAGTGGTTTTTAAAGTTTGGTCCCAGGAACCCCTTGGGTTCCCCAAGACCTTTTCAGGGAATCTCTGAGTTAAAGCTGTTTTCACAATAGGCATCATCTTAGCTCATTCCCACTCATTCTCTCCAAAGTGTACATTGAAATCCTTCAGAAGCTACATGACATGTAACATCACAACAGATCAAAGGCAGAAGATATGTTCTGTTAAGCCAGACATTAAAGGAAGTCTCAAAAGTATAAAACAAATGCCAGCTTTCTTTCTGTTTTTTTTTTTTTGAAAATAGGTATTTTTTAAAAACATTATTTATATTAACATGTATTTATTATTTTTGAAGAAATTCAAATTTTTCTCAGGTTTAATTTCTAATATGGTAAATATCCATATGAGCTATCTCGATATTTTATGGATAGAATTATAGGTAATCGATAGAAGCCACATAAACCAAAGCTCTTTGGGATCCTCAGGAATTTTTAAGAGTGTAAAGGGGTCGTGAGCCTCAGACCTTTGGGAACTGCTCGCCGCCCTGAAGGCTCTGATGGCCTCGCCCGGGCAGTGCAGTCCCAACAAAGTGCTGCTTGGCGCCTGGGACGGAAGGACACAGGAAGTGGGGAGGACTCTGGAAGGCCAGGCGATCTTTCTACTCTTTGTCTTGGTGCTGCCCTCCTTGAAGAAGGGCAGGGAGATTTGTAACTCCTGGTCTCCATCCTTCTCCTGTTTCTGCTCCAGTCCACGCCAGTTGCATAGTTGGGTTATTGTATATTAAACGGGCTTTAGTGGGCTCCTGTGAGACCCCAGTAACAACTTGTAGCATTACTTTTGTGGGAAAATGCATTTCTGAAGTTGAGAAACAGCGGACTTACTAGCAAAATAACAAAGTTTTTGAATACAGGCCAGTTGGAGGTGAGAGACTGAGTTTACGTGCAGGTCTCCTCAGCAGTTCCTTTTTGGCACTCAATCTTAGGGAATCTTAAATAGGAGGACTGTTAGGGGAATTCAGTTCAGATAGAAATAGAAAGGGAAACATCTGGGGTATCCTGTTCTTTCAGTTTCAAACCTTCAGAGTAAAACACCAAAATCTAGTTTACAGTTCTATTAGTTCAGAGAGTTTAGAACCCAAAGTTGATTTCAGATTAGTCTCTTGTCTGCTAATGTGCTTGTTTTCTTTTCTTCTTCAACTCATTTTGGTAAAAGGCTGCCAAGAGTTGAATCCTTTAAAAAAAATACATAGACTGGTCTAACGGACAGTGCAAGCTTTAGAGAGAATGTGGAGTACACCATTTGGGAAACAATTTGGTATAAGCTGATAAACTGTGACCCAGCAGTTTCATCTGTAGGCATATTCCTAGGCTGAGAGTCAGTGGCAGTGTGTTCAGGAATACATGCGCAGGGCTGCTCATGGCAACATCATTTATAGTAGCAAAAACGGGAGACAGATCAAGTGTCCACTAACAAGATTGCTTAAATAAGTTTATGGTGCAGTGATAGAATGGAACACTATGCAGCAGTGAAATTGCACCAAATAAAACTCAGCGTGCACATCAGTATGGACAAACCATACAAACTGGGGACAAGTCACAGGAGAATGCAGGTACAGGCTGAGCATCTCTTGTCTGAAGTGCTTGGGACCAGAAGTGTTTTGGATTACAATTTTTTTAAATATTGGGATGGGACCCAAGTCTGAACACGAAATTCATTTATTTCATGTTTCATATACATCTGTAATTTTATACAATATTTTTAATAATTTTGTGCATGAAACAAGGTTTTGACTACATTTTGGCTGCATTCCATCACATGAGATCAGGTATGGAATTTTCCACTTATCGTATCATGTTGGTACTCAAAAAGTGTCAGATTTGGGGGTACTTAGGATTTTAGGTTTTCAGATTCTAGATGTTTAACCTGTAATAGGATTGCATTTATAGAAAGCTAAAAAGCAATGAATGTAGCAATATATTTTGTAGTAATTGATTCATAAATGGCAAAACTATAAAGAAAAGCAAGAGAATGGATGGGTATCCTAGAAGTCAGTATAGTGGCTATGTCAAGAGCCAGGGAGGAGGTACAATTAGGGAGGGGGGAGGCTTCTAAGGTATTGGTAGTGTCTGGTTCTTAAATGGGGTGGTGATTTCAAACACATATGTGTAATAAATATACATGCCTTCATACAGGTCAGTCTAAGATTTTCTTCCAAGTCTGGGGCCTATTTTGCTGAGGCTTTCATTTTAGTAGTTGAAAGAATTAGAAGAATTGATTTAAAAGCTTTTTGTTTTACCATAAAGTGAATAATTGAATATTTAAAACCATCAGGGCTCTTAGAAGTTATTTACTATAATAGCAACCACCCGTCCTTCTCCTGTTTTGAGGTTTTGAAGGTGGTGCAGTGTTTTGGTTGCAGAGATGACTGATGTCATACTGTGAGCTTCCACAAAACCATCTGGTCTGGCTTTTGCAAGGAACGAAAAAGGAAAACTCTGTGTGGTTTTCATCACTCTAAAAAATTATTTTCAGATGAGTTCTGCCCTTAGCAGAGCACGGGTCAAGGATGTGGCACTGTGGGCAGTGTGCGTAGAAAGCATCTTTGTCTAGTCCAGGTGCTGTTCAGTGCAGCGTTTACCTCTGTGTCAGAGTGGGAAGATCGTGTTTTTGATCATCTGTCATAATGAGAGATGATCATCTATTGAGAAGAGACCCAAAGGTAGAAGCTGAAGATGAGCGTGTGGTCTGTCTGTGCCTTCAGGCGACCTCCTGCTGTCCACGTACAGTCTTCCTGGGGGAGGCCAGCCACCCTCTGCTCCGCTCCATGGGCACCAGCCAGGTTCACCCTGGCGTCCCCGCCAGATCCAGTGGTCACTAGCAAGTCCCAGGACTTAGCTGTAAGCGGCTGTGACAGCACACACCCTCGTCCTTCCCACCTCTGTCCTCCAAAGGAGAAAAGGAATTCTTAACACCAGTGGACAGGCTCCAAGAAGAGGGATGTGAAGTAGAAAGGTGTCAGAAAGGGAAAACGCTTTTGCGCTATTGAAGTTTCGCTGCCACTATTTTAGTGAGAAGTGGTGGTCTCTTCTACAAAAACGAAATTTGTTCCCTTCGGGTGATTTCATGGCACACCTGTTTCCATTTCTGATTGTATTCTGGTTTGCCCCTTTCCACAGCAGGAATTGGGGTAAGCAGCACCCCAACGTGCTCAGGTACCAGTTGGGGAGTAGGTGCGACAAAGGGGTCAGGGGGAAAGGTCATAACGAGTGGTCTGACTTTTGGGTTGTCTTATGGTTCCTTAAATTATTTATAGTCAGTTTGGGAAAAGGAAATTGCCAAGGTTAATCTACCATGACTGTGTTGATTTTTTAAAAATAGGTCTGCTTTTGTGGCTTTTGATAATAATTACATGTCTCAGTCTTTTTTAAAAAATTTTTAACATGTCGACTGATTACCCTGCAAGTTGTATTTAACTTGAGCTAGTTTTGAGCCTGGGGCTGCGTGAAGCAAAACCCTGCAGTTGGTTTGTGAAAATGTTACTTGTTGATGTTCTTATTGTTACAATTAATATTGACAATGTAATTCTAAAAACATGGATTGTGCTGCATATAACTCATGCACAGAAAACAATAAAAAATAACAAATCAGAAAGGATTTCCTGTGGCCCCAGGAAAAAAATTTTTTTTTCTAGTGTGGCAATGTGTTAAGTAAAGATTTCTTTCCTTATGGAATATAATAATTGCAGGTAAATGGGGCAAAATTTCCCAAAATCCAGTTATTTAAAGCACTTACCAAACTTGTACAGCTAAGAATAAGCTGCTTCCTCAGATATTAATAATAAAAATAATGATAGTGTTCTATGCCCTGTTTATTAGTCAGTTCTGCGAGGTCATGTTCTAGGCTCCCCATGTTACAGGTGAAGAAAGGAAGGTGTGGAGAGACAGAGCGCCTGCTGGGTGAGGTGGCTGGCCCAGGCGGCCGACTTCCAGAGCCCAGGCTCCTAACCAGACACCTAAGTAACTCTCGACACAAAATTTCGTTTTGAGTTGTGACACCCTGTGGCTTTCGGGTGATGTACCTGAAACGTGAAAATGAGTTGTGACGTGCAGTGTTATCCCTGCCCCCATGCGCTGTGCTCCTGGGTCCCTTCCGCGCCTCACCTCTTGTGTGTACATCACAACTCCTTTGTGAGGTGGCTGTCTGTATTCCTGTGTCACCTCCTTTGCTGGGTCCCTGCCCCTGGGGCAGCAGTGCACTGAGGTCTCTGCAGAACACTGTCAAGGTGCTCCTTGTGCCGGGAGCTGGCGAATGAATGCGTGCCACCCGCCTTATTTTAAATGTCCTTATTGCATTGCCATTTTCATTGCTATACTGAATTTAATTTGGAAAAAATATCCCCTGTGCTTCCTGGTAGATGCGGACTTGTTGCCCTGTCAGGAATGTAGCAATTAGGAGATTGGGAAAGGAGAGCAGATTGCCCAGCCCACAGGGCAGTCAGCTTCGCAGGGTCCTTTTGGCTCTTGCCCCCTCAGATTGGGTACTGGGGGCAAAAGTCCACAGATGTAAAACTGCGGGAGGCGGGACCTCCCCCACCCCCTTTCTTCTTGCAGGGCCCCGAGTGGCGCCTGCGCCCCGTAGCAGTGAGTGGGAGGAGGCCGTGCGGCCGCAGTGCCGGCCCAGTCGCCTGCCTCGTGTCCTCCCGCTGCTCTGTGGCATTGTCCCAGGTCGATTGTAAGCGAGGTGGTCACCCCGTCAGAGCCGCTTCTGTTGGAGCCTTTGTGGTAGCTGGATCCGCCGTGCCCTGACATTTCAAGACGGTGCGAGCAGATGAGGATTGCAGTCCTGCCGGGTAGGGGGCTGCAGGCGCACTGGTGGCACATCCCTCTGAGCCTGTGTTGGCTTCCACTCACGAAGCTCCGGCCTCCTGGGGGTGAACCAATGGAAGAGCCGCCGCCACGTGTAAGCCGGTCGTTTCCTCAAGTTCCCTTGGGTCCCCACGCGGTGATTCCCTCCCGAGCAGGCTTCCCCCACTCCCCGGCTGGCTCCCAGAGATTCTTCGCACCTCTCTCAGACGCCTCTGTCCGCGCCACCTCGAGCATCTGCAGCTGTCTCTCTCGGCCAGCGAATGTGCATAAAAATGCCAAGAGGGAGACAAGCCAGTCCACATTGAATCCATTTTTATGTCAAAAATTGTTTCCTGGCAAGGTGTTGTGGCACACACCTGTAGTCCCAGCTACTTGGGAGACTGAAGCAGAAGGTTCACTTGAGCCCGGGAGTTCAAGGCTGCAGTGAGCTGTGATCACACCCCTGCACTCCAGCCTGGACAATGGAGCCAGACCCCATCTTTGAGGGATAGGAGGTAGAGGAGTACATAGAGAATTGAAATGAATTTTTCTCTTTTCTCTTTTTAAAAGAGATGGGGTCTTGCTATGTTGACCATGCTGATCTCAACCTCCTGCACTCAAGTAATCCTCCCACCTCGGCCTCCCAAGTAACTGGGATTGTAGGTGTGCACCACTGTGCCTGCCTATTTTCTTTCTCCTCTCCTTTCCTTCCCCTCCCCCTTCCCCTCTTAGCAGATTCTTTACTTTTCTCAGTCTTTGTAGTTTCTTAAATTTCTCATTAGGAATTCAGTAAGAAGGTAAATGATAGGGGCCTAACTACTAGAATTTTTTTTTTTCCCTGGCTTGGAACTGAGAAATGAGGGTGTAGGGCAGGACACTAACACCAGAGTTCACTTAAACAAAAGAAAATACTTTAACCTTGAAAACCGGTGAATCCTTAAAGGCTTTGGTTGCCCGAATCAATATAATATTGAGACAATTGGACAAGGATGTTATCTTTGACCAAAGTCGGGTTGGTCCTGCTCCTTGGACAGGAAGCTACTGGCCGGCACCCTGGTGGCCCGGCTCACACACTTGTTGGGCAGTCAAATCTTGTTACACCAAATTGAAGGATTTTGAAGAAAACGTCAAACCTGACTGTAGGTTGCGTTCAGAATTAGCCTAAAAGACATGTTAAAAAGTCCCACTTTTGCTTTTTTTGAGTCGTTTTTACTTAATGGTAACCGATTGCTCCTACTATGTTTCTTACACTGTTCCAGGCCCTCTGGCCTCTGCTGGTCAGTCAACAGGACTGCGTTTGCTCCTTACTGCATCCTCACAGCATCACATGTTCTGCAAATTACATTTAGAAAAAAAAAAGGAACAAAATTTTCAAAGCAAAGTAGGTTAACTGAAGTAACTTAAGCAGAGCAGTTATATGTAAGCTATAATATGGATTTCTAATGATTAAACCATCGCAACATTAATCTTTGAACATGCTATTTACATTATTATTCACTTCCATGCTTTGTGTTTTAATCCATAAAGCAAGGGTTTCCAACCCTTTCAAAATGGTCCAGAACACCCTTTTTTAGGTAAGGACTTATTTCTAGTGCCAGTGACAGTTAGGACATTTCAGTGACAAAAGTAACACTTTTAAGCGACTTTGTTTAATTAATCATAACAGTATCTATATCTCTTTTTATAAATAACTGTACATGTATTTGCAAGATGTATTTGTCCATCAGATTTTGCTTGTTAAGTACACATAGTTAAGGCTACTGTTTGGTCTAATGTGTGTTTTAGTTTGTTTTAGATTATAAGCTTCTTAAAATGAGGAATGTGCCATTTAGGGGGAAAATCTCTAGGGCTTAGGAGAGCACCATGTGTAAATATGTCCTTTGTGGATGCCAAGTGAATGAAAACACAATTCTAAGCCTTGTCAAGGGACTGACTAGCAGAAAGTTCTGCCAAATTCTTTGATGTTATTAAAGATATATCTTTCTAGTGAGTTTCATGTTGGAATTAAATCCATGCTTAATGAAGTGAAAATCACTTTTCAAACCTTGAGTTAAAAGTCCCGATGTTTGTGGTATTTGCCTTATATATTAATAAAAGTAAATGAATTAACTGAAAAATTTTAAAGTGGAAATGAACCTCCAGTATCTTAACTTTGCTGAATATGTTAGGAGAAACTTTGATATTTTATATATATGCAATCTAATGATTCTAAAAACTGTATTTTAATTTAGATATAATTACTGGTCATTCAAGATAATTGATAGCTTACTAAAACATTCAGCCTTAATTTACGTTTTCTCCAGGGATGGAAAACTCACCACCATGGTATACGGAAGCAGAGGGATTGAGAGGCCCCATGAAGCCTGGGAGGGAGTCCCCTGGGTGGGGATTGTGGCTTCAGTGACTAGTGCTGCCACCTGCCCCTCCCTAGCCCCCTTCTTACCTACCTGGTAGGAGGAGGGACTCACTGAGGGTCAGCCTTACCATTTTAGGGTAGGGAGGAGGTGAGTCTGGGCTAGGGAATGTTGTCGTGGGGATAAGCTGGAAGAAGCCAAATTTTAAACCCTGATCTTGGTTCAGTGCTGGGAATTAAGTCCTTTTATCTCCTGGAAATTTACAGACTGACTGGAGAGCTTTGGCCCAGCCTACCTGCTTTATGAAGTTTGTTCTGCACCTTTTATACCCACAGTCAGTGCCAAGGCAAGATTTTGTGGGTGAAGTAGTGCAGGCATCCTGGGATGTTACTGTTTGTGATGTGAGGCCCTCACAGAGGCTGAACCAGTGTTCGGTTAATGTGGGGCAAATGTGGTCTTGTTGGGCATCTAGTACTCTGCCTCAGGTTGGCCTTCCGGTACTGAGGGACTCGAGACTCCAGTGTGGGCTGACATACAAAGAAAGAAAGACAGACGTTCAATTTTAAGTCGTATGGAGTTGACTTGCCTTGCCGATTCCATCACGATGGTCTGTTTACAGAATCTCATAATTGAAATACTTCAAGGTAACCTTAAATTCTTGGGTGAAAACACTACTGCATGCAGAAGGGCAGATCTGTGAGACCTGTGTGTCCTGTTTAGAAACCACTTTGCTGAATATATTAGGAGAATATAGTCCCTGGATATCTCGTGTCCCTTTTGGTAGTTGAGGTGCTGAATGAAAAGCCTTTCCAGTTCTCTTCACCCAACACACACAGTCTCTTTCCAGCAGAGGTTTTGTTTTGTTTTGTTTTCGTAGTGGTTGGAGCAGATAACTTTTTAAGAAGATTGTAAAAATCTCAAGGTAAAACTTTGTTCTCTTTTAAAATACAGATAGAGAATATGTAAATACAATTTTATTTAGCCACCAGATATACCAGACATATAATGAATGCTGTCCCTTTAGCTACTCAAAGGAGTTTGTACAGCTAGTTGAATGCTTCAGAGCTGTCGCTGGCTATTGGTGACTAGAGAAATCGCTGACTCTAGGTGACTAGATGGAAACTCTGCTCAGAACTCCAGACTGTAGATGCAATTTGAAATTGCCACTTGCCGGAAGCATGTGGGTGTCCAGGTTTAGCCAGCTAGGTGTTAAGTTCTTACTCTGTGCTAGGTGCGATGGACACCATACAGTCAGACACAGGTCAGCCCTTGCCCTCAGGGAGCTCAGCTGCTGGTGGGGACACTGACAAGCATTTAGGTAATTTCTATGCGCTGTGATAAGGATTCCGGGTGCTGTGGGAGTGCAGCGTAGGGGTGTCTCATCCAGCAGTGGGGGATCGAGAGTGGGGGAAGGTGAAGAGGGTGTGTGTGTGTGTTGGGAGCGGGAAGGAAAGGGGGTGTTTCGCACGTGGAGGAGCAGCATGCGTAGAAGTTCGGTGGTAAGTGGGGACGGGGTGAGGGGTGATGATAGGATTCCTGGAATGAGTCTGGAGAGAGGGTTGCTAATGGTGAACTATCGAGACTATAGAGGTAGCAGACACCAGATGGTGAGGGACTTTATTCGAGCGTACTGAGACACCGTTAAAGAATTTTGGGGGAGTAAAATGACGAGATGTTTGTTTTAGAAACATTCTGGGGACAGTGGTAAAATGGATCTGAGGGAGTCATGGACATCGATTAGGAGATGCTGGCCCGTGGGGGCAGAGAGACATCGGTGCTTCTGTTGAACCGTGGAGCCTGTAGGACTCTGCTTCCTGAAAATAGGGAATGCGAGAGCGGATGGCGGGCAGGGAGAATCCTGGTCCCTGGTTTGGCCATCGGGTGGATAGTCTGTGGGATGTGAGTACTGTTCCGGGACCCACACAGTGGGGAGCAGGCCTAGGGGTAAGCATGAGGTCAGGGTTAGCCGGTCAGGTGGTGACTGTCCCGTAGGCATGCAGGTGCCTTTTCATCATGGCGCCACTTTGTTGCAGTGATGGACAGTTTCTTGCCTGACAGACAAAACCCATCGTGATCACGGCCCCGTACCTTGTCTTTGTTCTCTTCCATGAATGTGTCGTGTTTTCGTTACTCTGCTTCTGCTGATGCTGTTTGCTCTGGCTGGAGCGCTCTTTCTTCTCCACTTTGCCCACTCGTGGACCGTCCACTTCTTCTACACTTCGCACAAATCCTTCATCTGACCGTATGTCTTCTCTTTCCTGTCCTTGTCCCTCTGGCCCCGGCATCTGTACTGCAAAACTGACCCTTCACGCATGTTGCTTCCCCAAACAGGAGGAGTTCAGGAAGGGTTCTGGATGACACTTTGCACACATGCACTCCCCTGCCTCTGTGCGGGCTAATCCGTGCACACTGAGAAGTTCTTACATCACTAGTATATACCACTTCTCTGTGGTTGGAAGCCTCTTTGCCTACCTATTCCTTATGTAGTAATCAAAAATACTCATAGAAAGGAAAAGAAGTAGAATTATAGCTTTATTTTCCAAAGCCTTTTACAGAGTATGATTGTGATCTGCATTAAAAAGTATATGTGGCCACTGAGTTCAAAATAAGAAAAATTTGAAAGAGGACAAGAGTGCTGAAATGTGAGATGTTTGACACGATTAAACAGGGTTTCTTTTAGTAGTCAGCTTTGTGATTTGATATAAACATATCAAATCATTTGATACAATGAGTAAATTTTATTCATGTATCACTCCGGTTCATTTGATACACACTAAACTTCTACACAGCTTTCCTGAGAGGCTTCCTCTGTTCAGCAAGTTTTTGGAGTCACTCAGCATCACAGAGCCATGTATATGAACACATGTGTACAATTGTGTGTGCTGTATGTATGTACATTAGGGTGGGATAACGGGCCCCAGATTACAACCCCTTCTCCCAAAAGCGTCACCCAACAAGCAGTACAGGCTCAGACAGACAGATACATGTGTTCTTTATTCTGGCATTAGGCAAACAGGGTAAGTTTTCTCTGTGTATAGCTCTGTGCTGGTCCCTTGGGATGCAAAGATGAATGACATATCTGGGCATGTGGTCTTTTTTGATTTATGAGACCGTAAGAAAGTAGAACCCCCTTTATAATAATACCACTTTTTTTTTTTGAAACAGAGTCTATCTCTGTCCCTCTGGTAGAGTGCAGTGGCGTCATCATAGCTCACTGCAACCTCAAACTCCTGGGCTCGAGCGATCCTCTTGCCTCAGCCTCCTGAGTAGCTGGGAGTACAGTTGTGTGCCATAACACTTAGCTACTTTTTCTATTTTTAGCAGAGACGAGGTCTTATTCTTGCTCAAGCTGGTCTCAAACTCCTGAGTTTAAGCAATCCTCTCATCTCGGCCTCCCAGAGTGCTGGGATTACAAACTTGAGCCATTGAGCCCGGCCTAATACTACTACTTTTTGACTATTAAAATATTCCCTTCTATTGATCTATTAGTTATGCTTTAAAATTAACTTCTAGTGTATGATTAATACATAATTAAAACATTAAACCAGAACAATTCTACAGATTGTTTCATTTACATTAAAATATATGTAGTTGCTTAAAAAAACATTTTTGTTATGGTCTTTTTGGTATTTTGGCTTGTCCTTTGTATTTTATGGATGAGACATTAAAAGCCAGAGCTATTTTAAATGGAACTTCCTTTAACTCCCTCAAATCAGTCAAACTTAGGCTGCTTTTTCTTCTTTTAAGGTATAGTATTATAGGCTATTTTTTCTAAAATTATGTGAAGGGATAAATTAACCAGTCTGACAGTTAATATAACCATAAAGGTTATAAGTAAAAATTATAATGCTATACTATGAAACCTCATCCATACTCTTGCGTAGTCTTGCCTGTGAACATGTCCATATTCTTGATATAAATACTTAATTCATTTTATACACATTTATGAGTGTGATTGTGGTTATGTATTTATGTAAAAATAATATAAAGCATTGCATTATATGTTTTGGTTTTTTATATATTAATAAAAATGACAGCTGTATCTTTTGATTTATAACCTTGTATCTTTCTCCCCTTTAATATGTTCATGGAGATCTAGGCTAGTTAAAATGCTTCCTTCCTACGCGTCTCTTCTAGCTGCTTGCACAACTAAAACCCTTGATAGCGCAAACATTGTGCCGCCCCGGGCTGCAGCGCCCTGTGCTGTGTGTGTAATCCTGCAGGTTCTGCGGTGAAGTGGCCTGCCTGGAGAGGGTGACGTCACCTCCCTCTGTGCATGCGCATGCCGAGTGAGGGCGGGCCAGCCACACTGATGCAGAGTTATCACCCTGCTCTTTGTGTTCAGGGGTGCTTGTGTTTCAGGGTGAGAAGTTTCCTCTCAATTAACTAATGAGTAAAATTCGGTAATTACCACGAAGACCCAGTACTAATAGGAAGCTCCAGCTAACTGTTTCTTTTTGATTGTTTTAAAATACTGCTTTGTTTATTAACATATTTTTATTACTGCTACAACCTCTGTTTTTATAAATACAGAGTTTTTTTTTTTTTTTTTCAATCTCTTCCCATGGACAATTTTCCCATCTGGTAAATACTGAAGTGGAATAGCTGCTGGGCAGCCGAGACCTCTGCACATGGATGGGGAGCACCGTTTGTCATGAGGGCCGGCTGCCTTCTAACGGGGTGAGGCGGGCAATTCGGAGCAAGGCGCCAATTCATTTTGTTCGGCAGCCCAAATGATCAAGAAATAACTATGTTTTTCTCTAACACTCTTCTTGATTTAAAAAAAAACATTTAATTTGAGGATTATGTAAGATTTCAGATTACTGATATCTGCCAGTAATCCTGGGAGAAATATAGGATAAAAAAAAATTAACCTGTGTTTTAGTTTAAAATTTTTTGAATTTGATTCACTTCATCTTAATTGTTTTTTTTTTGTCCCTTATGTAAATATGTCATTGGGATAATTTGCTGCATAAAAGCTTTTACTCACTGTGAATTTTTTTTTTTTTTGAGATAGTCTCCTTCTGTTTGCCCTAGGTAGAGTGCAGTGGCACCGTCATAGCTCACTGCAGCCTCAAACTCCTGGGCTCAGGCGATCCTCCTGCCTCAGCCTCCCCAGTAGCTAGGATTGCAGGCAGGTGTCACTGCACCTGGCTAACTTTTCTATTTTTAGTAGAGACAGGGTCTTGCTCTTGCTCAGGCTGGTCTCAAACTACTGACCTCAAGCAAACCTCTCGCCTGAGCCTCCCATTCTATGATGCTTAAAAAAATTTTTTTTTTAATGGACAGGGATTTGTTCCCTTTCTATTTGTTACTGTTTTAAATCTAATACAGTGGAAGTGACCAAGTACGTGAGCATTCTGGTCACCAGTGACTAGCTTAGAAAGGTATTCATCAACAGTAACAATGCAGCACCTCCTTGTAGGACTTCAGGATTAAAAAAAAATGAGTAATTGATTTTAACAGCGGAGTATTAGGTCGTTGAAGTTTCTGACTATTGATTCAACTAAAAGACTTTTCATTGTTGAATAACTTCTGGAATATTTCCTGTTAGGACAGAGAGGTTAATTTTCCCTCTTATAAATACAAATCATACTATAATTGAAGGCTAAACTGCACTGAGCTTGTGTTTCACAAACCTAAAATAGCAAGTGCTCAGGAATGCTGGGGTGCCTGAGTGGTGGTTCAGGGGCACCAGTTATTCCACATCTGTTGAGCATCCTTGCCTGGTCTGCCCTGGGCAGCTGGGATATGGGAGGGAACAAAAAACTGACCTGTCCTCCAGCTATTGGCTGATTTAGAAAAAGAAAAATTCTCCACTTAATGGACAATATAATGTTTATCATTTTAAGAAACAGTGATTTGGGAGCATGGGTTTAACACTTATGCTTTGATTGACATGCTGCTGAACAAATAGTAATGTAAAAGGTAATAACAGATCAATTTTGGCAAATGTTATCATGCCGAACCTTGGGGTTGAGATATTTTACAATGAACGTATTAAAACCTCTAAATATTCAAATGTAATTGTTTTAGGGGAAAAGCAATTTTTTTGTGTGTTGACTTGAAACTGGAAAGAAAAGCAAGTACTACCTACACATTTATATTTAGTTAACAACTATAAAATCTGATTTTTAGCCCAAGCCTGTTTTCCCCAAGATCATTCAACAAATATTAGTGTAAAGATCTTAGAGTGATAGCAAACATTATCACGTGAGTATTCTGGCTGGTTCAAAAGAGTATTTGTTGCCAGCCTTTTAGGATTCCTCTGGGAAACATCTTCTGTGCCTATAGATAAGCTTTGATTGACTCCGCCGTGTGCTATGGTGTCCACTGTTTCCTGAAGTTAGCATTTCATTAAAGTCCACCTTGGTGTCTTTATCTTAGACAGCAAAATGTGCTTTTAATTGTAACAATAATCCAGTATGCCTTTCTGCACACTCTACTATGGGCTTGATGCAATTTAAAAAATTATATAATTTGAAAAATGGGTACAACTAAATGTTCCCTGATTTTGGCCATCTACTTTTGTGTTATCTCCTTTCAAGTTGCCCTTCTTTTTCCACGCTTTCTCTCCATCCTCTTCTAATTTTACCAAAATTCTCTTTTTGGCATCACCTTTTACCCATTGGTAGCATTGGCAGACTCCTTTGGTAGCCCTTAGAAGTAAAAACGTTGCTGACTTCTGGTCTGTGGCATAATGACAAGGTTTGGGGTCTCAGAAGTGTCTCTCCAAGATGTCATTTGCTGTTCCTTAGCTTCTTTGTGACCTTGGGAAGAATGTGTGCTTCCAGGTGACAGTCATTTGGTGCAGCATAAGTTTGCTGCTATTCAGTAAGTTTGGGAACCACAGCTAGATCCTTTAATGCATGAATGAAGAAAGCATTAGAAGTTGAGCCTTATCTGCTGTGTAATCTAGAATCACTGGAATAGCACAGAAGCCATTTATTTTTAATTTTTAAAAACATTTTTTATAGTCACACACTGTTTTCATAAATAGCTCTTCAGAGCATGGAACACAGCCTGCCTTTTTGATCTGAGGAACTTTCATGGTTGGGTTCTTCCTGCTTTTTATAGAAAGTTACATGATATATTTAATCTAGTTTTAGTATTTATACTTGCCTCCTGAGTCCTTTGCTTATTGAGTGTGTTTTTTTTTAAATGAAAATGGATTTAAAATAATACCTAAGTAACCACCATAATAGCCACTAACTCCATTTCTTTATGTAGTTAGTTTTATATTTCTGCCCTTTTTTTCTGTTTTCTGTTTTAGAAGTATTAACTGACAATTTTAATGTAAGTTACATCTTTTTCTGTGATATATTCAGCAAAAATATAGTAAAACTGGTTAGAATTTATATTCTAGTCTATTTGGGGGCATGTGCATATATCACAATACAAGTGCAACACCTTTCCACACCAATGTGTCATTGACTCATGTGCTTTTCCTCCTGTAAAAAAGTTGTGAATCTTGATTGAATTTGGGAGGAAATTGAGGGACTGATAGGCTAAAGTAACTACAGCTCTGAAAAACTAAAGATCAGATCACAGGAAGTGAGTCTGTGGCTCACAGTGGGAAATAATAGGAAAATGAGATATTCATTGTTAAGTTTTGTTTTCTGCACCCCGTTTTCAAATCAATATTCTCTTCCTGTGGGATAGCTTGGAATGTGGCAGCTCTAACTTCCATCATCCACTCCATCATGGGTATCAGAAAATAGGTGTGATTCAGAAAGTTAGCAGTAATTGTCAAGAATGCTTTGGAATAATGACTCAGGTCACACAGTCAGTCCTTCATGGGGGTGTCAGCTCTGGGATCAGGACATTCTTCTTGGTGAGGGCTGTGTGACTCACAAGTGGGATTCCGTTTTCCTAGTGTAGGAGCCCAGACTGTGGGAAGTGGCATGTCTCTGAGGGCCGTGCTGTGTCCTTGGCTAGGACACATGGGCGTGGGCTTGTGGGAAGGGTCGGAAGCATACATTTTCTTATCTCTGAGAAACAGAAGGGCAATCCTCTTTTCAAATACCTACAGATTGGGATCTGCAGCTGCAGCTTAATCTTTCCTCATGTTTCTATCTTTCATGTGATCTGCTGCTGCCTCATTTGCCTGGGTCCCATAGCACTGTGTCCTGCCTACAAACTTTCCATAATCTGCCTTGTTTTATAGGCGTTTATGAATTTGTCTCTTTAGGGTTGCTGCAGAGCCTTGGTCCTCTTTGCACTTGCCCCAGCACCTTCTTCTGTGTCTCCCTCAGATGGAATCAGGATGGAATCTTCTTTCTAGACACGTTCAGTGAATTCCAGAGACTGGCAGTGAATTGCCAGACTAGATTGCATCCATTCAAGAGTTTTGAAGGAACCTGAAGATAAAATTGCAGAACTCTTGGCTCAGATGTTTTGCCTTTTATAAATAGCCACCGTTTTAATCACTTGGTGGATTGCCAGCACAAAGCATGGTGCATTGGAAAGGAAAACGGTCTGGTGATCCGGAGGCTCAAGCTATGTGTTAAGCCCATCCATAACTGGCTGGGTGGCACCATGCAGCCTTCCCAGGACCTGGGGGTCCTCAACAGGATGTGTCTGCTGCAAAATTTGTGATGATTGTCAGTGTCGTAGCTAAATTCCACTAACCAGGGTTCTTCGCACATGTACAAATGTTCTATGGACAGAAGAGATTTACTTAAAAAAAAAAACAAATTACACCATTAATTTACTTATTCTCTTTGCTTCTATGAATGCTGTGTTATAGAGACTGAATTCTGTTATATTCTTCCTGAAGGTGTTGATTTTGTTGTTGTTTGCTTGCTTCCTTTAGCAGGCAACTAATTTGGCTGGACCTAAACTTCAAACTCTCTCTCCTTTGCAGTGGGTAACAACTTAAATCTTGGTTCAGGTCTTTAATTCTTAGTAGGCCTGCTTGGAATTTGCCTGGTTCTTGCTTTGATTCATGTCCTGGTTCTTGTTTTAACATTTCCATGTGGCTTAGACTAGACCCTGCCCTCAAGCTAACAGCCCTAATGAAGGAAAGTGTACCCAGTGTCATTCCCTTTTTCCAGGTGGATCTCCCTGCTTTTGATCACTCTTCAGTACCTTGAGTCATTTTTTGTAAATGTTATCTGTGGCTGGTCTAATAGGAACTATTCAGACACAACACGAGTGGAACGTCAATTCATTTTCTTTCAGTACTTTTCTTGCTTTCTAATTCCAAATCTACATCTTGCATCGGTTTTGTTACCAAACTAAAATTTCGGATGTTTTTCTTATACTATGTTAGCAAACACAAATAGAAAAATTGGGATAGGGAGTGGTCTTTATTTTTTGTAGAGATTGTTCTGCTAACAGAGTTAGTTACTAGTCTTGATGAGCATTCCTGAACCTAGATTACCTCCATTAGAGACCCCCAAGAGAAGTATCTCAAGTAAGAACATTTTGGACCACAAATTCCCATGTAGGTGTTCGTCGTGGTGACCTGGGCCAGACACATTTGGACTGCAAAATCCCTTTTGCTCAGATGAATGCTGGCTTGGCCTAAATTGCCTGCTGCATGCTTCTTTTCCCACTTGGCCTTCTAAGATATTTATTGGGGGGTGGGGGAGAGTTGGTTTTTAGTGAGAAGAGGGACTGGCCACCTCCGAAGCTGGAGCAGCAGTGGGCCATCTGACCACATTAGCCATTGACATTCCTCGGGGGGGCATGACCCAGAAAGCCTAGAAGGAGAGAGCAGAGTGAGAGCATAGCCAGTCCCCGGCTATTTATAATCCCCTCTCTGCCACCGTGTATTTTTAACCAGACTCTGACGTCTGATAGAACGAGGCTCTGAGCTCCCCCTAGAGGTTTTAGTATGCCACAAATAGCAGTTTTAAAAAACCAACGTTGCTGTTTTCTTTGTCAGTGTTTAAATTAATCTACAAGATTAAAATGAAGATTTGGTAAATGATCTGGACTGATTTGATATCCTGCCTTTTGGGGACCAAATCTTTATTCCTGGAAATGGCTAAGAGCCTTTTGAAGACATGAGCCTCTGGGTCTGTGCTCAAATCATTACTCAACATGAAAATAGAAGATCGTTCTGTGATCATAGACTGTGCTTTATGGAATTCAAATGTTGTCATAAGACGATGTTACTTACGTTGATTTAATGGGTGCGGAGAAGGCTACTGTGTTGGCATTGGATAGAATGATTAAAGAGTAACTGCCACTCAAGCAACCCAGTAATTTTATTTTTTCTTTATGTATTTCAGGGTTTCGAAAAAATGATGAAATGAAAGCTATGGATGTTTTGCCAATTTTGAAGGAAAAAGTTGCATACCTTTCAGGTAAAGTCTAACTTTCTAATCTTGTTTTATCCAGCTGCTCTGACACAGTATCAGAGTTTCACGTACTGAATTACCGCACCCGCCACAACATATAAAAACATAGGCATCTCAGTGGATTGTTTACTGCTTTATTCTTGTAGCAATTTTCCCGAGAAATTAGTACCCAGAGCATTTTCTTCCAGCTAGGAGGCACAGGGAGTCAGGTAGCGCTGATGATCAGAATATGTTTGTATCTGTCATTCAGCAAACGTGGGTGTTTTGCCCCAATCAGTTAAGTAAAACAGTGGAATTTTAAAAATCGATCATTTCTGCAAAAAGTGGTGGGAAGGTGACGATATGTAGGTGTGTCCTGAATTTCTTACCTCTGTTTCTTACCCTGCTTCTCCTTGAGGGCTCCTCCTTTGGGGCCCTCTGGCCCTGGAGTTACTAGAACCCATGTCATGAACCGTAAAGTCCCAGTGATCTCTACCAGCCGAGTCTCCACTTCCCTGTGGAAGCTAGTCCTTAGGGCCCTGGCCCTCCTGCGGTGTGGCGACCACTCCGGATCAGTCCCCCGGGCTTTGGGACACCTAATTGCCCTCTCCTCTGCACACAGACAGTTATGTTTGGGTCTTCTCTGGCTGCGTGCTTGGCGTTTCCTTCCTACATGAGCAGAACAGCAATGGGTATTATACCTTTTGGGCACCAGTTCACCAGTTTCACTCGTTACAAAAAAAAGTTTGCAACATTTTTCTGCTCTGTTTTATCAGGAAGTAAATCTGTAGGTTGTCATGTGCTTTTAGGCTGTCTTCCTGGCTGTGTTTCCCTTGACAAATTTTTATATTTCCCAAACAGACATTTTATGCTGCTCTAATGTATCTTCTTGACATTTCATTTTTAATTTGTAACACTGCTAGCTGTTTTTATAGGTTTTGTGTGTCCTTTGGGCACGTGGTGCTGGTATATAATTAGATGCAGCTTCCTATGGTGTTTTTGCTAATCCTGCTTTGCTTCACGTCCAGCAGTGTGTCTTGGCCCGTGGTACATACTGTTTGATAATTTGTGGAAGTAAATCTAAATCATGATGTATTTGGAAGGTTAATAGAGTGTCAGAGGTTCATGAAAAGATGAAGGTGCTTTAAATTTTTGGAAATACGTGGTAGAAAATAAACTTCTGTTTTGTCATACACTGAGTTTTAAAAGTAGCATCTATTGGCTCTTTTCTAATCATTTACTGACAGACTATGAAGGACTCATGCCAGCTTTGTGATTTTGTAGTTTACAAATAGATTTTAAAGTTAATAAGATTACAAGACTCTACTTATAAATATTAGAGGCATCTGTAAGGAAGGCTTATAGAAAGCTCATTCCGTGTGTTTATCAGTTTTTATTTTTAAAGTCTGGGTCAGTGATGAGAACATCTGCTCCTTCTGATCCCTCTTGTGTTTCCGAGCCTCTCGTTCCGTTTTCTTCTTTCCTTAAGCTTGTGGAGATAGACATGTAAGGAAAGGTGGAAGGTTAAGATCGATGGTTTTTATTTGTATTCATTCTTTTACTAGACGGTTAATACAGAATACATTATCAGATGGCATTTTTACATAGCTTACTGTCAAAACCAAACTCTTTACCTTTTAACTAATCAGAGAAATAAAATCAGCAGTCTTTCAGAGTTTGTTGTAAAGGTTTAAGAACACATTTAGGGTTAAATAAAGTTGGATATCTTTTATGGGGAGAGAAGTTTTGCAGTGACAACAAATTAGTATGGAACTGTTTTAAAACATTAGTAATGGTAGAACTTTCATCAGCCGTGTTGGCAAAATGCAGGTTAGTAGAGGCCGCCGCACTTATATAGTATTTCCTAAGTTATGACCAGATTAGCAAGCCGCATACCGTGAGCTCATTGCCGATTGTTTTAGGCTTATTGTTATCTCCTTTAGGAAGGGAAAAGGAACAACAACAAATCCTCATAAAATTAAAAACAAATCGATTACTTGTGAGTATTGTTTTTTCTGAAAAGTTATAAAGAACGAGTAAACTTTGAAAAATATTTACCTCTGGCCCTATTTTTTTCTTTTTCTTTTTTTTTTTTTTTTTTTGAGACGAGTCTCATTTGCTTGCCTGGGGTGAGTGCCATGGCATCAGCCTAGCTCACAGCAACCTCAAACTCCTGGGCTCAAGCAATCCTACTGTCTCAGCCTCCTGAGTAGCTGGCACTACAGGCATGTGCCACCATGCCTGGCTAATTTTTTTCTGTATATATTTTTAGCTGTCCAATTAATTTCTTTCTATTTTTTGGTAGAGACGGGGTCTCACTCTTGCTCAGGCTGGTCTCGAACTCCTGAGCTCAGAACGATCCACCCACCTTGGCCTTCCAGAGTGCTAGGATTACAGGCGTGAGCCACCGCGCCCGGCCAAGAGAGGCCCTTTTGACTTAGGTAGTATGAATAATTAAAAGAGGCAGAGATGAAATCCTCGCCAAAAAATGGTTGAATCTGAAAACACAAAATATTCTTATAAGATTGATCAAAGCACCAAATAACTGTTAATTAACTGGCAAACACAATCATTGGAAGTGTGTATCATTTGACAGAGGATGTGAGTTGGAGTATAACAGAAGCAATGGCAATGCAGGACAGCCTGCACCATATAGGGCTGAAATCGCACTGCGAATGTCACCAAAGGGACTGGAAGCTATGATGTTCCGTTCAAAGTCTACTCTGCCCTTTGCACAAATCAACTTAGAGTTACGTTACCCACTTTCAGTATACAAGGGTTGCCAAAATTAGAGTCATTTCATTAATCTCCCATGCCAGGGAGAGGTGGCTATGTATCACTCCAGGTTACATTGACAGCAAGACAATAACATTACATTTCCACGGTGCATCAAATAGCATTTCTCTCAATTCATTTGCTATCAGAGTCTCTATAAAAACGCTTTATAACTAAAATATGTCTCTCTGTCTTTTAGACTTTAACAAGACTTGTGTCAAGGTAAAAAAAATTTTTTTTTAGTATAATGGATGAAAAGTATGAAAGCTTCACTTTAAATGGCATCTCTGAACAAATTTTAAAAATTAATACTAAAAATAAAATGCTTGTCTCATTGTCATCAGGGAAAGGTGCTTTGTGATTAGAAGGAGAAAGAAGAGGAGAAAGAGGGAGAAGGGAAGGAAGGACAGAAGGAAGGAAGAAACGAAGGACGAAAGGAAGGAAAAATGGAAGGAAAGAAGGAAGGCAGGGAGGGAGAAGTGAGGGCTTAAATTTACAGTATTTAGGATGTTTTTATTTAGAGTACTTAGGAAATTTAAATGAGTCAAAACGAAGTAAAACTGGGGGAAACGAAAACTAAGTACCTAGGTGGAAAGCGATGTTTTGTCATTAAATGTATTCTTGAAAATAAAATGACCGAGCAAACTCAAAATTCCTTTTTCTTCCTATATCTTCATCTCTCACAGTTCACTTTAAATCACCGTGAATCAGTTTATGATTCTAACCAGAGATTTATGATTTATGATTCTAACTTACACATTACTAGCGGGTAATGTGTAAGTTCTCAGGGAGCCCACCCCCTCTTCTCCTGCAGTGTTTACCAACAGGAAACTGTCATGATAGAGATTTCTGTAAGCCATCTTCTGAAATAATATTCTTTCCCAATTATTTTTAAAGGAATGTAAAATTAATTGTGTTGGATAGTAAAAGAATATTTTTTAAAATAAATAGGATGTGGCATTTTTTTAAGGAAAAATAGCAACAAGATCAAAAAGTGGGACGGATTGTAAAAATAAAAATCGGAGACGGGATAAAGTCAAGGGACTTCTGCTATCATCATTTTACAGCTTTTGCTGCAGCGAAGAATGTCTTTACATTGCCCAGATCCACACATTCGGTTCTTTCATCTCACAGGACTCATTGCTTTATGAGATGTTTCTGTAACAATTCACTAAATGTTCGTCCTTGCAAACAGTTGTGCTGCTCCGTTATCCAAGATCCGGAACGTAAATATCGATAAAACAATATGTCTCTTGACTGCACGGAAGACACCATCCAGGGAGGAGAGGTCTCGCCACAATACAACAGACGGGAGCACAAAGCCGGGCGGTTCAGACAGGGCGAGGACCGCCCGCTGCAGACAAAGGAAGGAGGACGCGCCCGCCCCGCCCGCGCATGCCCGTGGCGGCGGGAGCAGATGTCGCCGCCGCAGAGCTGCAAGATCACAGGGCTGCAAGAGCACACAGGGCCGGAGACAGCCAGGCCTGGGTGAAAATGTTGCTCTGCTGCTCGCCAGCTGTGTGATTTGGGGCAAGTGGAGTCATCCCTCTCAGCCTCAGTATTCTCATCTGCCCCGCGAAGAAAATACCACCTTGCAGAGTTATTGTGAAGACTAAGGAGAGAACACAGGCGTAGCTGCTTAGCAAGCAGTAGATGCCCAGTGAATGGTGTTTGCCGTTCTATATACCATCATAGCTCTAGTCATCCTCCCAGATACCTAAGGGGCATCGCCATAACAGCGTCGCTGTCCTTAGACTGAGGATGTAGAAAATTAAATTGAATCACAAATTTAAACAATACTCATCCCTCTTTTACAAACTCTTCTAGCATTTGGGCTGTCTGAAAATGGGATGCTGTGAGTGGGTTACCTACTCATGTACCTGGGCATGCAAGGCGCCTTTCCTCTGTTCAGACGGGAGCAGAAATGCGAACCTGTGGGTGTAGTTAATGAGCACAGGTCTTTAAAAAGCAGCACGGAGTGAAATGGAGCCACCAAACTGTTCAGCAGCGGAAAGTATACATAGAGCTCCAAACTCAGAACCATGCAAAATTTCATTGTTAAGCTTAACATTATGTATTAATCAATTCCATCCTAAATCCCCACCTCTGAGGCAGATGCAGAAGCCAATTATAATGCTTCCCACACACCCTCCAATTTGGGATGTTGTTCCAATATTGATGAGTTGCAAAGTCTGTGTGCCAATATAAAGATATTATAAGCCATATCTGAAAACAAAACTTGACCCTGGAAGGAGAAAAGGGTCAAAGACACATATTTATTATACACAGTTCCTTTCTGAAGCTACAGGGGAATGTCAAATAATATCACTTAAATATTCATTTTACCTTTTTTTCTTCCAAAAAAAAGAAAAGGAAATTTCTTAGACTATAAATAGTCTACCTGTATTTGATATAATCTGAGAACAGAAAAAAAAAAACTAAGAAAATAAAAATACAACAGGGCACTCCATTGTTTCTCCAGGTTCAAAAATACAAGCATACACACTTAGCTAGCAAAAATAATAATAATAATAGCCTTTTGGCAAAGAAAGGTATTTCCCTGGGAAAATTCTACCTTAAACATGGGCTTGCCAAATCTTCTTCTTCCTCCAGCTGCTGTCACCATGAGAATACCACAGAAGCAGCTCTGGACAGCTGGATCTATAATCAAAGGAGTCAGGTGTCCTCCCACCTTCCCAGAAAGACGTAACTTGGGCTGAAAGCGAACACATCTGTACATGAGA
Source organism: Avahi laniger (assembly GCA_963575035.1). NCBI lineage: Eukaryota > Metazoa > Chordata > Mammalia > Primates > Indriidae > Avahi > Avahi laniger. The sequence goes on along the minus strand of CAUYSK010039293.1, from coordinate 11,930 downwards.
ATGCATCTGATAGGCCAGAAACATCTGCAATAATTAACACGAGATTAAGTGACCCTAATGTATATTTGGGAAGGAGGGCAGTCAGAAAGCAACCACAAGACACGGGAAGGCTCAGGGGACACAAACAGCTCAGGTAGGTGCACCCCGTGAGAAAACTGGCTTTCTGCTCCTCTGCTGGGTCCAGGGACTCAAACAGAGTCTCAGCTGAACCACCTGATGTGACTGAAAAGACCTCGGAGCTGATGCAAGGTCTTCCCACGGGCTATATGCCCCACAGGGGAGCACCTGACGTGGTTGTTACCTCTAGGGAACTGTGAGCGGGCCAAGGAAGGAAGTCATCTCCTGCATCCAGCCCTCAACTCATCAGTCACAGCTGCAGGAGAAGAGCCCCTGGGGGTTCTCACAGGACATCCACAGCCATCCCCTACCCACATCCAAGCCTAGTCCAGGGGCCTTGGGAAGCCCTGGGGCTCTCTGGTCAGGCCAGCCTCCCCTATGGCTCTGTTCAGGTGTGGCTGTAGGGTAATAAGAATCTCTCTGTGCAAAATTTCCTCCTCCCACCCTTCCAAATGCACCACTCCCATCATCCCAGGCTAAATGCTTCAGAGTCCTATCTTTGAATTGCCTTTGAATTGTCCAGAAACCTCCTTTAAAATACAAATACATTAAGGCAAATTTTGAGAAAGCACTTTAGCTTGTGCCATTCTCTGAGGAGACAGAAGGCTGAGGGAGAGGAAGGAAGGAAAACCACCTAGGAAGGAGGGATCTAAGTGGGGGCCCAGGAGAGGCTCTGAGGACTGAAGAGCAGATTCCAATGAAATGTGACAGAAAGGAACTTCAAGTGTGAAAAAGAGGCTCTGGCTAAAGTCCATCCAGAAGGATCTAGAATAGGTTGGGCAGGCCTCTTAAAGGGCGTATTCCATTCTCCCATAATTTGTCCTGTTTTCAATGATCTAGATCAGGGCTGGGCAAGCTATGGCCCACAAGACAAGTCTGGTTTTGTACCTATGAGCTAAGGATGGTTTTTACATTTTTAGATGAAGTGGGGGAAAAAAGAAGAAGAATATTTCATAACACATGAAAATTATATGAAATTCAAATCTCACTGCCTATAAGTAAACTTTTGATGAAACATAGCCACGCCCATTCTTTTACATATTGTCCCTGGTTGCTTTCCGCTTTAAGACATTCTGCAGAGCCTAGAATATTTACTATTTGGCCCTTTACAGAAAAAGCATCTGAATCCCTTATCTAAGTAACGGTTAAGAGAATGTGCTTTGTGGCCAGGGCTCTGGCTGGGAGCTCTGGCTCTTCACTTCCCAGGCAAGCCACTTCATTTTTCATCTGTAAAATGGGGACAAGTCCTTGTAGAATTAGGGTGAGAACTAAACTACATGTTTTACACAGGGGCTGGTGCATAGTGACTGTTCAATACATGTTAGCTATTATTATGTTTTTATGTGATTAGACACTGACACAGTATTATTCTTCCACGCCTCCCTGTCTCCCATTCCAAGTTAGAATACATCTTGTTCTCGAATAAGACTCTGAAAGGTAATCTGCTTCCGTACGGCCACAACTACTGAAAGCTTTCAGACAAATATTGAGTAACAGAAGTTGACAATTGTTTTGCATCAAGCTCTGAACTCTAGAAATCCAACTTTCTATTTATTTCCCATGATTTAAGCAAAACCAAGTAAATTATCTTATAACCACTTTAACAGAAACAGTTAATTGGGGCAGAGAATTGATATGACTTATAATAATTCTGAGAAAGTTACACAGGAGTGAAAATAAATCACTGTTTACAGAGCTCCCTCACTGAGGCAAAAACAACCAGGTACCTTGGGGTAGAATCTCTTGTGCTTTCATTCAAGAATTTCCAGTTTTTTAAGAGGCTCATTAGTGTCATCTGAGGCACATATGAGGGATTAAGTCAGAGGACAAACATTGGGAGGAACAAAGGTTAGAGTACTTTGAGGGCAAGAAGGAAAAGGAAGGATTATTGAGGCGGTGACAGGAATAGGAGGCCAGCCCCTAGCACAGGAGGCTTGGTTACACCGCCCTCAACCAGACGCTGACCGTGGGCCCTGTCACCAAACACTGATGGGTCAGGAATGCAGGCTGCTGATGGTCGTTACTTTCCATGCTTCTAGCCTTTGGATTAAAATAAGCAAGGGACAGAATTCTAAGTATCTGGGTAGGGTAACAGAATAATAGCTACCGTGTCATGAACTCATACAATAAATGAGCTGGGCCCTCTGCTAAGTACTTTGCATGCAATATCTCATTTAACCCACCTAATCCAGTCAAATAGGCTTTCTTAGCTCCATTTTAAAAAGGAGGAAACTGAGGATTAGGAAAATCAAACTTTCTAAAACTCATACAGCTAGTGAGCACCAAAGCTGGAATTTTTAAATTTAAACTTTCTAACTAGGCAATACATGCACATGAAACTAAATTCAAAAATGTCTAGGGAAAAAGAAGCAAATAAGTCCCCTTCCTTCTCTGCCTCCATGGAGGAAGTTGCTACTACTCGTTTCTTTTGGATTCATCCAAAGAAATTCCATGCATTAACAAACAAGTGTGTACACGCTCTTTCACTCACAAGCAGTGGCAGAATAAACATGCTGTGCTACAGCTTGTTTCTCCCCCTCAATGCCTTAATAAGATTTGTTTAGAGAACTTTCTGCACCAGCGTATGAAAAGCTAGGAGCTGAACCAGACACCCAGGACCCACATGTGTGCCGATGACCATTTTGCTACATCAACACTGGGCACTAACGGGGAGGTAGACAGAAGGTGCTGGGGCTAGCCTCAGAGTCTGGGCTTGCAGGGAGGAATTCTCACTGAGCACCTGCTGTTTCTAGGGACTGGAGGTAAATCCAGAGAGAGGCGGGACCTAGTCCTTCCCCCCCATGCGTTTAAAGTTAAGATACATACACCTAACATCAATCATGCAAGCAGAGAGTTACCCAGTATAGACGGTGTCAGTGAGGCTCAGGGTGGGAAATCTTGGAAGGTGAGAACCACTGGGAAAGGAAGGAGGCAGCCCAGGTGGGAAGGGAATGGCATGAGGAGAGGGGAAACCAGCGGCTGGGAGATGTGTTTGGAAGGCCCACGAGGAAGGTGCAACCACGTCAAGTGGAACCAACTTTTCGGCTGTGGTGTGACCACACGCTGTTGGTTGTGGGATGTATTGCAAGTACTCTGCTATTAATAACAGAAAGATTCTCAGCTTTTTGCCCATTTTACAATACTAGGGTTGGTTCGGTGCTGCTGTAGGGAAGTGGCTCCCAACTGCAGTGATTTTCAGAGTGTTTGTGTACCACCCCGCACCCAGGACAGGTGAGGAAGGTGAAATATCCATTTGAAAGGCTACTCTTCCAGAGGCTGAGAACCCCCACCTTGCCCCAGATATTATGAAAGTACATTAGAGGGAAGCAGCATATTTTGAAAATAATTCCACATCTGCTTCTGAAAAGCCCATCCTGGTCACCTTCCTTCGCCACCAGGGTGGTGTGCTCTCTGCTTGCATGAAAGTACATCAGCTGGGCTCTGTAGACGGTTTAGGGAGATGGACTCTGAAATCACAATCGATGAAGAGTAGAACTGAAGCTTCTATCAGATTCTTGAAATAGACTCTTGACCTGGATTTTGCACCTAAAGACTGCATTTCTGATGAAATAGAACAGAAAATGTCAAAGAACAAAACTATGATGAGTGTATTTGTTTGTTCACTGGGTATATTTGTGGTGTGTGTGTGTATTTGTATGTAGCCTGAGTCTCAGTATAATATGGAGACATTACACTGAGTTATGGTCCAAAAAGTTTTAAATGTACTGCTCTAAAATATGCTACTCCTCAGAATACAGCAACATAGTCCTGAGAAATCCAAGCAACTGGATCACACCCAGGTGTGCAAATCTCATAGCCAAAGAGAGTTCAACTGTTAGGCAGATAGCGAGGGATTCGGAGTCGCCTAGGGACAAACATGGGTGTTGTTGCCCCCATCGTGGTCCTGCCCAACCCTAATTCTCCATACCTGGGGGAGGAAGGGATATCCTATGAATCTGCCAGTCAGAACTTGGTGCGCCAGCTGCAAAAGAATGCAGAGGACTCTCTAGCCCACGGGCCAAGCCGCATGGGTACCATAAAGTCCGAAAAGTGACCTAGAACCCACATGCATAGTTAAGGCTCAGGTCATGTGACTCCCAACTGTCCAATCAAAGTGGTTCCATGTTGTCCTCTGAACCACAAGGGAGGTCCCTTTCCGGACAGTATAAAATTAAGACACACACAGTAGCCAAGCTCTCTCTCTTTGCCCTTCCTTTTGCCCACCCTGCTGTGACAATGGGTCCAGCCATCATCTGTGACATATGTACCATACTCTGTAAACCTATATCTTGTTCTTGCCCTATAATCCTATCTTTCTCTCCCTAATAAACCTCATTTTCATGTTTGCCTAACTTTGGTGTGTCTGGTCATTCTTCGTCCATAAGTGTGCCAAGAACTGACAGTTTTAAACTAAAACCTGACACAACTTCATTCAGGAAACCACACATGATGAAGGCTGAGAATTAAAGGGAACAACGCCATTGGTGGCTGGGGCCACGGAGGGAGTACATGGGAACACCATGCTGCAGGACTGAGCAACAGAGAGTTGGTGCCTAAGAAGTCAGCTTGGTAACTCGGGCCAGACAAGCCAGAACTGAGTAGCATCTGCTGCCTCTTTCTGTGAAGCTGAAATTCTGAACCAACAGTGAATCAACAGGGAATGGGCATCTGTAGTCAAGTTGGGTTTAACACAGGTGGGCCGGCCTCTGTGGGCCCCCAGCTTTAGTGTGCAGAGGAATCCCCTGGATACTTGTCAGACATCTGGGTTCCTGGGTTCTGGCTCCAGAAATTCTGACTCCTTTGGGAATGAGGAAAGGGAGATGTTCACAAGCTACACATACTTGGGAACCTCTGAAAAAACAAAGCATTCCATTTTCATGATGGCAGCTCTGGCAGTTTCCATCTGTCAGCAAGAATATATTAAGAAAGTATACAGGACTAGGAGTATGCTAGACACCAACAGGAGTGCTTTGGGTTTTTTGAATATATCTTAGGGCCTTGTGTTAAGAAGCATATACATGAGCCATGTCTGTGTGTGTGTGTGTGTGTGTGTGTGCACACGCACATATGTGATTTAATTAAGGAAGGGCAGGAAAATAGGGAAGTAAAAGAGGGAGGTGACAAATAGATAAATGTATACATGTCCCTCTCCTATAACATTTAGGGAGCAAGATCACATTCTCTACTCATCTAAAATAACAGGAAGGGTAGTGAAGTGAATGAGGTCAGGCAGTTCCTCAGAGGCCCTTCCTTATGCCATTAAGAGCAGAAGGTGAATAACCAACAGTCACAGCACAAGCGAGAGGAGTGTCAGATTAGGACAAGGACATCACGTATCCAGGCCTACTGGGAACAAGCATGGAGAGAGGGCCCATCTCCGGCTGGCTAATGCGTGACTTAGGTTGTCATTGGTTTTTCTGATAGATAACAAGATAGAGAAACGGCCTTTAGAGCTCATTATACAGCAGAGGAACTAAAGCCCAGATGTGGCCAATTATTCGCTCAAGGCTTTTTGGATGGAGCCAAGATTTGAACTCAAAGCCCCTTTGATGACCATATTTGACCTATACTGTTTTTTGGGGCTGTGAATGGCTGGCTGACCACATATATAAAAATAAACAAAGCTAAGACCAGCATCTACAGTACAGTATGTACCTGGCACATGGTAGGCACTCGATAAATATTTGTCAAATGAATTAACGTCCTGTTTAAAAGATACACAGTGTTGGCCCAGATATCTGTGAAGGGCTCCAGCCCAGCACCTGATGGCTTCTCCATGAAACACACCTGCTAATCGGACAAGCTGTATTGATCCCTTTTTTACGTGCCCAGAACAATAAAAATAACTAGCACGAACTTGCTCCACGTATGTTGGTTGACTTAATCTTCACAGCAATCCTATGAAGCAGGAACTTGCCTTATCGCCATTTTCGAAGAGTGAAACTGAAGCCCAGAGAGGCAAAGTAACACAGGCCCTTACTTTACAGAACATATAAGAAAAATTTGAGAACAACTAAATTCTAACTAATGAATGCTGCATGGGATTTATTATCCAAATAGAAATGTGGATGTATTAGAGCAATAGAGTAGCTCGTAAGAAAAATCATGACAGGCTATTGGAGAAAGCTCACGGTGGAGGTGGGGTTTGAGCTGCATCTTAAAATACAGGCCAGACTGAGGGGTGAAGAGGGAGGCGTAAAGGATGAGGGAGACGGCATAAACCAAGGCCCAGGGCCAGAGGAAGAGGGTATGCTCAGCGACCTCCTGCCTGGAATGGAGACTGTGCCTCAGAGACAGTGAGAAGTCAGTTTGGATACGATGGGGTAGAGTCAGGTTAGAGAGGCTTAGACCCAGGATAGGGAGTTCGGCTGTTAAGAAGCCCGTATAGTTTCTTGACCAGGAAATAGCCCAACAAGAGCAGAACTTAAAGGACATTAGCCTGGCAACAGTCTGTAAGAACAGTGGAGAAGGCAGCAGCTTGAAGGCCCAGAAACCACTATGGCGGTGGCTGCATTAACCCAGGTCTGGCGGCAACAGAAATGGAGAGAAGAAGACACATCTGCAAGACTGATTTATCAAACATTTAGAAACCATGCTGAGTCACTCCTCCAGGCCAGGCCCTGTGCTAAGAGCTTATGAGCTCATCTTGTTGCATCCTCGCAGCAGCCCTGGGAGGGGTGTTATTGACCCCATTCTAAAGAAAAGAAAACCAAGGCCCTGACTTCAGAGGCTGCCCTTGCAGTGACATAAACAGGCTGTGGCGACAAATCAAATGCCTCCACTTCTTATTAGAAACAGCTCCTTTTTGTTTCTTCAAAGCAGGGAGGCCATTGGAGGCCATGGATTCTGTTTGAGGTTTGCCGTGTCTGAGCTAACAGGGGGACATGTGTGTGCAGGGGGTTGAAAATACTAGGTGGAGAACAGAGCATCTCTGGGCTTGGAGGCTCCTGCCCAACTGAAAGATGGTGAGTGTGGCCAGGAGGGCCCTGTGAGAAGGGAAGAAACAAGCCCCTTTATCAACCATCCTCCACCTTTGCATCCCCAAGTCTCGTTCAATCCTTATAACGTCCTGGAAGTCAGTATTGCTTTGTCCCTTTGAAAGGTCACACTGAGTGTTAAGTAGCTAGCCTGCAGAGGAGCTGGGCTAGACTCCAGCCAGACTCTTCCCACCCCAGAAGCTATACACACACATCAGGATGCCTGCTGGTTGGTCGAGGAATGGGGACTCCGTCACAGAACTGCTCCCAAATGGCCTTTGGCTGCAGCCTGTGAATTACAAGGAGTAGGCAAAAATTCGCCTTCTTTGAAAGAATCCTGGTTCTCCAATCCAGGTGTAGTCGAGGAATGAAAGTCATCAGTAAATTCCACGTGTAAGTTTTCTTCTCTTTTATTGAACATTCTTATTCCATAATTAGATAACGGCTCTTTTTAAAAGGAGACAGCATAAATTGTGATAGATTTGTCCCTGTCTTGCAAATATTACCCTTCAGGGATCTTTGGAACTTCTGGAAAAGTAAGTCTGCCTATCCACCAGCAGATGTCTCTGTTTTGCCTAAATGAATAGGGCTCCCTCTGTTCTCAGCCTCTGCATTTCAGAACCATTAAAGAAAACCCTTTCTCAACTTGTCCCCAGAGGTCCCAACATGCCTTTACCTAAAAGAAAAGAATTTCCTTCCTCTTTAATTTTTTAAATGGAGAAATATAATGAAATAATTTCTCTATCTCCTAAAATTCAACATTCAATTCTCATATACCCATTTCTTATAAGTCTTATAAAACCAAGCTTATATTAGTGGTTGCCAGGGGTTGGGAGGTAGGAGGAATGGTGATATTATTTAATGGGTATAGAGTTTCGGTTTTAGAAAACGAAAACAGTTATGGAGATGGATAGTTGCACACATTATGAATGTATTTAATACCACTAACTATAAACTAAAAATGGTTAAGATGGTAAATTTCATGTTTGTGTATTTTATCACAATAAAAGAAAATTGAGCGGGGGGAGGAGGACTCCAACCTTATACTAAAGAATACCACCCTCAACTTTAGTCCTCTGTGTAAATCCCACTCATGAATTGGCAAAATTAGCTTAAGGAAAATAGATTCATCCCAAAGAGAGAAGTTTAAATTCTGGATGCTCAAAGTAAAAATTTCTGAGTGGACCACCCTTTGTGAATAATTAAATAAGCTCATCTGGAGTGGAGACAGAACACCTCCTCTTGGAAGTCCTTGTGATAGAAGAGATTCTGGAAAAGAATTTAACCTTATGATGGAAGTAATTTTTCATTTAAAATATTCTTACCATCTGTGATCCAGAGGTTCCATTGCTTTCTTCCTTTTATGTCTTTTCCCCTCAAGAACTCTGGATTTATTATAAAAATTAAGTAAAAATAATAATTAATATTGGCTGAGTTTTTTTCTCCCTAAGCAAACTGGGACCCCATTTTCAGTAGATCCTGGTGGGCCTTGAGAAATGGCTTCCCCCCTGTTAAATCAAGTCCAGTCCTGCTGGAGCTCTTTTTCAGTAAGCGTGACCCTCTCGAGACAGGGAAAACTTCTCATCCAGAACCTCTGAACTCAAAGTGCCAAAACTAAAAACCTGCCCCAGGCAAAGTGTGCCTGTCAAGATTCAGGTTTCTATGGTAACAACTTTTTATATCCTGACCCCGAAGCCAAACTCATCGATTCCTATTTCATCACTTAAAAATACACATACACATGAAAGGAGCACTTTAGGAATAGGCTGATCTTAAGGAAAATAAAGTCTCAAGAACTTCTAGTAATTATTCAGAAGATTTCAAAATTCCACTTAAAATTCTAATTCAGTTCAATAAATCAACTTATATCGAAAAATACATTTTAAAATGGAAGGAACATTAGGAGTCTCAGCCCAAACATAGCTCTGGTGTTTTTCCAGCTAAATGTTAGCCTGAGACTCTCTTTACTTACCTCTCCTGTATGTGGGAGACAGTGTCGTTCTTTGATGCAGCATTGGTCCAATTATCCTATGTTAAGCATGTCTAGATTTCACTTATTCACTATCATTTTCCTTTGTATTCAAGGAAGATGCTGCTGATTGCTGTTATTTTCTGTATAACCCCCTGTTCTGGCTCAAACTATACTAATGAGGGACCAGAATTTACTGCCCTGTTGGATGACAGAGCCTGCTGTGCTTTGGATATTTCCTTGTACTGGAAATAACATTGAGAATGTGTCAATCAGCTGGTATTCCCCCACCAATGGTATCTCGCTATAACCTCTCCTTTTTTATTTTTAGCTATAATGTGACAGGTGAATACCATCCATCTTGTCCAATGTTGCTCCCCTTATTGAAGCCTTTAGGGGAATTTACAGCTGGTAGAAGTTGCTAGTGGCAGAGAGGGCCATAGCTAACATGGTAGAGCTGCTCACAGTGTTAGAACAGGCCTAAAAAGTCGTGGCTGGCAGATCTCCCCCACCCCTCTTCTGTACTTGAGGCAGGTGGAAGGCCTTTGAGCTCTGTAACTATGCTGTCCAAAGAACATATTTTTCCATAGAAAACTCTGCTGTGGCCAAAGGAAAAAGGCCGGGGAGACCTGGCAGGGAGCAGGGGAAGGGTGTGATGTCCTGGTGCTGGTGGCCAGAGAGGCCTGCTTAGAGTCTGTCACCTGTAGCTGTGTAGTCTTCAACGGATCACTTAAACCCTCAGACCTCAGTTTCTTCATTTGTAAAATGGGAATAACAGAATCCATCTTGCAGACATCACAGGGACACTTTTCTGCAAATAGCAAATGTATACATCGTTTGGTAAACATTTTAATGAAATCTAACATACATATAGAAAAGTACACAAATTACAAACTCCGTGAATTTTCACAAAGCAAATACACTCAGATCAAGAAACAATGTAACCAGCACCCCACATCCTCCCAAGAGCAAAAACATCCTGACACTTAAAACCGTAGACTAGTTTCGCCTGATTTGGATCTTGGTATAAATGAAATCATGCAATGTATACTCCTGTGTCTGACTCTTTTCACTCAGCCTGATAATTCTCTGAGAAATATCCATGGGGTTGTGAGAGGCAATAGACTGTTCCTATTCAGTAGTGCATACTATTCCATTGTATGAATATACCGCAGGGGTTTCTTCAATTCGTTTAAATAATAATATTCCCTTGTAGTCTACTTCGTCCAAGGCCAAGACATGTGGCTTTTTGTAAATAACAGCTTCATGAAGGTATAATTCACATGACATACAATTCATCCATCCATTTAAAGTATACAATTCAACGGCTTTTAGTATCTTCACGGAGTTGTGCAACAATTACCACAATTTTAGAACATTTTCACCACCCCAAAAAGACACCTGTACCCTTTAGCACTCACTCCCCAGTCCCCAGCCACCCTCTTCCAGCCCCGGATAACCACCAAGCTACTTCCTGTGTCTGGATATGGGCCTATTCTGGACATTGCACCTTGTGGCTTTACACTGCAGTGAAGATGGCGGGTATTAATGCATTAATGTGAGTGCATTTGCAACCCTGATACAAAAGATGTTTTAGGAATTAAAGTGTTAAAAACACCTGATACATAGGGACTCAATAAAAGGTAGGTGTTACTATTAGTGTAATTATTTCACCATCCTCATCATTGTTATGACTATAATAACTCACACAACCCAAAGCAATTCTGTTCTCTCGGGCCCATTAGAAGAGCACCTGATGACACAGTCTTCAGATCTCCTGTGTGTGCTCCCTGCATAGGAACAATTAATGACAGCTGTGCTGACCCCACAGCTCGCCCCTAGGCCCCACCTTCACCATCCCCCTTTCTGCCTCTGCCTTTCTTCACCCGTTCCAACTAACTCCTCAGCCCAAAGCATCGTGGCTGTTTCTTCTGGGAAATATGCTAATCTACAGCTAGACCACTCGATTGAAGAACCCAGAGGACCACCAAGAAAAGGCAGCCAGATGGCAATGTTCTTTCCGAAAGTGTGTGTTTGTATGTGTAGGTGTGTGAGTGTGTGTTCATGAATATGATCACAAAGGCTTCCAGAATATCTGCAAGTGAAGAAAAAATGATGGTTAACTTACTTTGGAGCATCGATGTTAAGCAAAACTCAGAAAATGTTGAATCACCCACAGCTAAAATGAGTGTACTACACACCCGTGCTTAAGTAAGTCATCACACACATGCTGTGATTGTCACTACCTCCTCCTCACTTCGCCACCGAGCATGACGGATTTGCACTTCAACTCCTTTTCTTTCGCCTGGACTTTGAAGGTCCCCATGTTTCTATTCCCCACTCCACAGCACCACCAAATTTTGCAGGGATGCAATGCTATTCACAATGGTAGATCTAAAATCTTATCTATTGTTTATAACCCTTGTTAAGCCACTTACACTCCTGTGCCTATGGTTGACGGGTGTTCAGGATTTTCCACTGCAATCCCAATTTTGAATCTCTCTTCCATTGTTCCTGTAAATTCACTTATAATTTTTCACACTGTGTGTCCCAATTATGGGTTCTGAAAAATGGTCTATGTCCATTCCAAAAAAGGCTAGAGGAATTTCCCAATATCTTACATACGAAGAGAAGGGGAATATTTATGGAAGGATTTCCAAGACCTCACAACAGTTTCCTACTATTCCCTAGGGTGGGTGTTTAAAAGCCCACTTTGTGAACCCAGGTGGTCAGAAAAATCAAACCAAGAAGTGAGAGTATCTAACGTACTGAGCTGTTACACTGGCGTAGATTGAATTACTTGGTGCTTTTTGGTTAGCCACAGACAGAGCCAGCTCAACAGGCCATAGGCGTCATTGTTCCTTGGC
>CAUYSK010039291.1:0-95018 GCA_963575035.1 Avahi laniger | reverse complement strand
GATTGTTTGAGCTCAGGAGTTCGAAACCAGCCTGAGCAAGAGCGAGACCCCGTCTCTACTAAAATTAGAAAGAAATTAATTGGACAACTAAAAATATATAGAAAAAAATTAGCTGGGCATGGTGGCGCATGCCTGTAGTCCCAGCTACTTGGGAGGCTGAGGCAGTAGGATCGCTTGAACCCAGGAGTTTGAGGTTGCTGTGAGCTAGGATGACGCCACGGCACTCTAGCCCAGGCAAGAGAGTGAGACTCTGTCTCAAAAAATAAATAAATAAATAAATAAATAATTATGCTGTATACCTTGAATAGATACAATTTTTACTTGTCAGTTATAGTTCAATGAATCTGGAGAAAAAAAGAGAAACCTTAACTCCAGGACTAGATATGTTCTTCTCATTCCTACAAACTGTTACCCAGAGCTCCCTCTCTGATATCTGGCCCTGCCTAAGGACCATTCTCCTGCACCATTTCATGTTTCCTATTGATTTATTCTTTTTCTCAGTTCTTTCCACTTACAGGCTATGCAGTGCAATTTAGAGCTTAATCTACTACATTTCTCTGTAATAGATGTAAGTCTTGTCTTGAGTATCAACTCTCTAGGCAGGGATTATATCCCATATTTGGCATTCTCCTTAGTAACAGCTTAAAGGCCTGAGTATCAGTAAGCTCTCAATAAACACTTATTGAGTGATTGATTCTGAGGCTTCGAGGCATCACTACTGGAAGAAATAACTGGAGAGATATGTATGAGGCCTGGTCATTCCTACTGAAGATTTCTCATTAGCAAAATTGCAGTGAGTGACACAGAGCTCTACTTCAGAGAATATCACCAGAGGGCCCACAGCAGAAGAGGTGAAGCCCTTACAATGTGTGATGTAGAATAACTCAGTCTTGATCTTCTGGCTACTACTGCAAAAATTACTTTTATAGCAAAAAATAGAGGTTTAGAATACTAAATATTTTAGTATGACTGTGTAGAATAAAACTTTTTAGGCATTTTTTTTTTTTTTACCTTCTAATAATCGAGGTTAGGACAATGTCAAAGAATGTTTATTGACTTGGATCCTTAAATTATCTAGAAAAGAATAATTGGTTCATTTAAAGCAATTAGAGAAAAAATATAACAACAATTATTATTTTTTAAGACAATGTAATACAGTTTTATCACAAATAGACAATTGTTATTTTTAAAACAAAACAATAGATCTGAAATTAGAAGAATAAGAATAGATTTCACAATAGCAGTTCAAGTGGAAAGTAACATTTCTCTGACTTAATTTTTATTCCTTTAAATTATTTAAAAACTGAAGTCACAAAGAAATGCATGAAAGTCAAATAAAATAAATCAAAGAGTAAAAGTCCATGTGGATCTTAGAAAAAAATAATTTTTACGAAGATCACTTGAAAGAAAATGACTACCATGCCATTTACATTTTTTAACTTAAGAAATATTCTTGCCTTGTTGTTGCCAATAATCACATGTGTTCTAAGAAAAAAGTGACAGTTTTAAAGTGAAATGTAACCTTTATTTCAGTTATTCATTCATTTATTCAACTTTAAGATATTTACTAGGCATTATGGAAGAGAATTTGCAATAATACAGAAGTGAAAGAAGACTATTTCCTGCCTGAGAAGAGCTAAAAATGTGTTCAAAATAGCCATTAACAGTGTGATGAGAACTACATAAAGATGCAAGGGTCTTTAGCAGTTTAAATGAGAGAGGTGTTTCCTGTCCCTTTTATGCAAGGATCCAGAAAAGACCTCATAGAGACGGTGGCAGTTGAATTGTTAGTTAAGAATAGGTAGCACTTCAACAGACGGGCCTAAAAGAGGAGGGGATCCTAGAAGCATAGGACTAGAAAAGCAAAAGAGTTAGAAAGTGTTCACTGTATGCATGTAAAGAAACAGGGGTTGTTTAAAAAGAAGTTGAGATATACCCTGTGACAGTCTGAAAGATCAGTGAAGATAAGGGGGGATACTGAAATATTTTAGTAAGGAATTTATATAATTAAATTTAAAAATTAGGAATTTAAAAAATTTAAAAAATGTAAAATTTAGGAATTAATCTTCCTAAAATTAGGAAGATTAATATGATAGCGATATAGAATAATTGGAGAAGGAAGAGATTTTGAGTAGAGAAATCAGTTAAGGGATTGTATCAGTCAGGACAGGATACTGAATAACCACAAACTCCAAAGTCTCATTGGATTAAACTAACAAAGATAACAGAGATTTATTTCTTGTTCCTGCTCTATGTGTGTTTGGGGCCCATGGAAGGAAAGGGTGGGCACTGATCCATATCAGTTCCTCACTCAAACATCCATCTGGAAGATCACTTGTCTCTACAGCATGGTGAATTGTGCAGTGGCTTGTAAAGGACTCAATCTAAGAGTAACGCAAGTCACTTTTGTTCACATTTTATTGACTATGGCTGTGCCTAACTTCATGGGGTGGGCAAGCACAATCCTACCACATGGCTAGAAGCAGAATAACTGGAAATATCCACACACAGCACCAATGATTACCTCAAAAAGCAATTGCAGTAGTTCAGATTAAAGGTAACAACGGTGTAAGTAGAGGGAATGGATAGAAATAGGAAAGTCCAAGATATACTCTAGAAATAGAATCAAGGTCTTTCTAATTGATATAATACGGGAGGAAAGTAAGGAAGCTAGTATGACTCTAAGGGTTTATGTCTGGAAGGCTGGTGGTGCTCTTAGAAGAAATTTGGAAATAAGAGTAGAAAGAGTTGATGGTGGCAGGGGAGGCTGTGTAGACAATAGGGTACTTTAAAGAGAGAATGTTTAGTCGTTAAGTTTAAATCACCTTAAGTTGTAAGTTCTGGCAGGGATATATGAGTAAAGATAGTCAAAGGACAGTTGAAAATTAGGTGATGGAGCTCACAGAAGAGGTCAAATATGGAAATAAGATTTTGGACACACAGGCACATAGAAGTAATGTTTAAATCTATAGGCTTAGATGAGACTGCAAATTTCATATCATTAGACTGACTTTACTACATTCTTGAGCCAATAGAAAGAATGTCGATTTTATTTTACTGACTTCATATTTTTGGAAAAAAATAAACTGCTAATGACAAGAATAATGCAGACAGAACTTGGAAGGTTTTTCAGAAAGAAGAAACAGTACTTTTTAAGGATTAAAATTGGTGACAGTTATGAATTTTGAATCCTTTAGGAATCTTTTGTTAACATAGTCTTATAGCTTTTCTCTCATTCCCAGAAGGTCACCATGTAAGTACAAGTAAAGATTGTTGATTTCCACTGGGATAATGAAGAAGCACATATTTAATGATGATCTTCTGAAAGGCATTGTAACAGTTCTGCAATTTTTAAAACAAGAGCCTTCCTTTCTCTTTGCCTTAACATGTGCAGATGTGGATTTTTAGTAAAGAACTAGTGAGTGAAATCCTTTATGAAAATTTTCAAGTAAATTTCCTGAGCAAAGATTCCAGCTCACAGAACATTTCTTTACTGTCTATGCGGGTAAATTTGAAATGATTCATCATACAATCAGCACACATTTAATTATTCTCCTAATGAAGTCAAATATATAAAATGAAACATTCAGGAGAGTATTTTTAAAATTGTTATTACCACCTGTTAGTAGATTCTGAAATCAATTTAAAAGGTGAAACCCAGTATTGAAAAAAGAATATTGAATAAGAATATTGGAATGCACTGAATATAAGAAGTCTAAGTAGTCCTTCAAGACATTTTATGACATTTTTAGTATGTGTATATTTGTGTATGTGCATGTGTTAGAAAGACATTATAACAATGTAAATGAATTTCTTCTCAAGAAAAGAGTTTGAAGGTCACTATTCTAGAGGAGTGAGGAGAGAGGAGGGAGATTGGGGTGTTAACCAGGAAATGCTTTAGCCATTTTCTCAGTTAAAGACAAATATCAGCTATGGATCTCATTTCACACCCCATTTTAGTAGCCATAGATCATTCTAAGTTCCTTAATATTCACCAGATCTATGTGTCCTGCTTCTCTCAATATCACCATTTTGTGCTTGGTTGATGGTTTATACCCAAAACTATACCTTAGAGGATAAATATATTCAAACTGGATGTCAACCTTAATCAGATTCAGCATATACCTACTTAATTCTCTATTTCATCTTTGTTAGCAGAGCTTACCTGTAATGGGATTTGTTTCACTGTCTTACCAATAATACTACAACATTACATCGGATGAATACTAAAACATCTTTTCAACTCTGAGCTTTAACACTCTATTAAATATTTCTAATTGGCAAAATGGTTTTTATTTCAAAAAAGCTCAGGATAAAGACCAGATTTCCTGAATTTATCTCGGAAAAAGCATTACCAATACTTAAAAAGGCACATAAATGTTCAAAATACGGCCTATAGTATCTTTCATTAACCAAGACATAATATTAGTATTAAAATAACAGTTAATACTATTTAACCATTATTTTACATTTCTCTATTTCAAAAAAAGAAATAAGAAGATTTGAGTTGTCAGCAGTTAGGGAGCCTATTAAAGCATTAGAGTTTTGATTTTTTTTCTTTCCAATTCATCTTGGGTTCACCCTAAATATTGAGGAAAAAACTCCAATTATTACTAGAGATAACAAATATCTGAGTAACCTCTGAAAATGTGGGGTATTATATTCTAATCCTTGAGACTGTAAATTACTCATATCTAAAGAATAGAGGCCTAAAGGAGAGATAATATTTATACTCCAACCCATATTCTCATCACTACCAAAAAGTTTCTTGAAGAAATTCAGAACAGATTTAAAGGCAAAGAAACCTGAAGAGTTCTGAATATGTAATATCACATTTGAAGCTCATCACTCTATGTCCCCCTAGAGATGATACGAAAGAAAGAAAGGGAAGAAGAGAGAGAGAGGAAGGAAGGAAGGGAGGGAGGGAGGACACAATTTTCAAGTAGAACAGAAAATTTTAGGGAAAGCAATATGGAAATGTTAGAAGTGCTAGGTACAAATCTTAGATCTGGTAGAGCATGAAAATTTTTGACAGAACAGCTCGTTAGTGAAAGACCAATGGAGAGTCTCAGTCCAACGGAGATAAGGCTGCAAAGAATGTGGTAGAGAAGGAAACAAAAGGCCTATTCAATTTGGGCTCAGGAAGTTCCCCTGCTCCATCTCTCTCACTGAAACATTGTTGGACATGCAGAAGAAGATGTGCATCAAGTCAGTATTTATGTTAAAAAGAAAACTAATCAAAGAATAAACCACATATTGGTATGTGAATATATGTGTGTATGTAAATGCAGAAGAAAAGTCCTAATAACTAAAAAAAAAAAAAAAAAAAACAGTGGTTTTCTCTGAGTAGAGCACCAGGAATAATGATGTTATTTTTTAATTATTTTAAATTATGGTGAAAAATCCATAAAATTCATCACCTTAACGATTTTTAGGTGTATAGTTCAGTAGTATTAAGTACTGTCACATTGTTGTGCAACCATCACCAGCGTCCATCTCCAGAATTCTTTCCATCTTGTCGATGTTGCAAAAATGAAACTCTGTACCCATTAAATAATACCTTCCTATTCCTCTCTCCCTGCCAGCCCCTGGAGACCACTATTCTACTTTCTGTCTCTAGGTACCTCATGTAAGTGGAATCATAACAGTATTTGTCTTTTAATGACTGGCTTATTTTACCTATCAGGGAGTCCCCATACATGCTGTAGCATATGTGAGAATTTTCTTCCTTTTAAAGGCTAAATAGTATTCCACTGTGTGAATATACCACATTTTGTTTATCCATTCGTTGGTTGATACATGGGTTGCTTCCGCCTTTTGGCCATTGTAAATAACACTACCATGAACATGCTTGTACAAATATCTCTTCAAGATCCTGCTTTTAACTCTTTGGGGTATATTCTCAGAAGTGGAATTGTTGAATCACATTGTACTTCTATTTTTAATGTTTTCAGGAACCCCTATACTGTTTTCCTGGTAGCAGTATCATTTTATATTCCCATCAACAGGATAAGAGTTTCAATTTTTCTACATCTTTACCAACTCTTATTTTCCGTTTTCTATTTTTCGTTCTTTTTTTTTTTATGGCAGCCATCCTAATGGGTATAAAGTTTCATTTGAATTTTTTACAACCAAAATATATTCACATACTGTTTTACTAAACACTTATAAATATCTCAAAAATGTGTTGTGAAACTTAAGCATGTGTATTCTGTAAAAAGCTTTTTGATGTTATTTCTGGTTAAATAATTCTCTTCTCTAAAAGAGGATGCAATTGTGTGAAAAGTAACGGCACTGGGTTGATGTGAAGGGGTGACTGGCCTATAGTAGAGTCAAACAGAACATCCACCTGCTGGGAAATAATCCATCTTCATAAGCTGGACCTACAGACCCAAGAGGAAGATTGGGGAGGGTGTGCTCTAGCTACCTGTGCATTGAGCTTTTACAAATATCTAAGAGAGGAGTATAAGTTTTTCATAGAAGAGACTAATAAGAATGTTGAGTAAAGCTTTAGTTTGTTACATAGGGGAAATGGGGGTGCATATTTTCCTGAATTATTAACTGATAAACTAATTAATACACAAAATAATATAATCAGCATGTCAGGATGTTTCTTTTACTCTGAAAACTTTAGTGGATGTCTTCTCCTCTTCCTCCTTCTCTTCTGCCTTCTCCTCCTTGTCCCACTTCTTTACAAGAAGTTCAGTTATGTTAGAACTGAACACTAATAAATGTTTAAATAGGGATGATTTTGGTTAGAGGAGAATTTTATGTTGTCAGTAGTTCTCGTAAGGACAAATAAAACACCACGTAAGTGGAAGAACTTATGTAACAGCTATAAATATGTGAAAAAAAGCTTGTAAAAGATTACTGGGTTAAAAAGAAACCAATTTAAAGGAGTAGCTAGAATCTTTGAGAAGATGGTGTGATTTCAGTAGATTTGGAGAATATTTCCTTTTGCCATATGCATAAGCAGAGATAGCAGTTCTCACCAAACATTCTTTGTGTCTCCTACACTTCACAGCCTCCTTGCAGTTAGGAGGGGGATATGACTATTCCTAAATAATAAAGATGTGGATCACAGTAATGGGTATGACTTCCGAGCTAAAGAGCTGCCAGTTCCACCCTCCTCACTTCCTCTGCCATAGCAACGACAGATGCCATTTGCTAAGTTGGAAACATCACAATAGGAAGACAACTGGGACCCTGAGTCAGCAGATGGACCCACATTGGGCACTGCATTACTGAGAAGTAAACCCCAGAAATGTAAAACTTTTGAGATTTGGGGGCTTTTTGTTCCTGCAGCATGGCTTAGCATTGATCAGACTACTACAGCAGATTAGGAATTGAGTAATTGTGTTATTAAAAGAATTAGCAGTGATAATGAGAGCAGTAGGAAAAGACAACACCGAGTTTAAATCCCAAATACTCATTTCTCTGATCATTCTACTATCTCTGTCCCCATCCTTTCCATATCAGATATATTGTATATATTTTACCCTTTTAGTTTCCTAGGACTGCCATAACAAATTACCACAAGTTGGGTGGCTTAAAACACAGACATTTATTTCACTGGAGGCTAGAAGTCCAAAATCAAAGTGTCGGCAAAGTTTATTATTTCTGATTGAGGTGAGGAAAAATCTTTTCCATGCCTCCTTCCTAACTTCTGGTGGTGGCTGGCAATCCTTGGCATTGCTTGGCTTGGACATGTATCACTCCAAGCTCTGCCCGCATGTTCATGTGGCTTTCTCTCTGCATCCCTGCATCTCTTTTATTCTTATGAAAACACCAGTCATATTAGACTAGGGCCCACCATAAACCAGTATCATCTCACTTTAACTTGATTACATTTGCAAAGATCCTACTTACAAATAAGGTCACATTCATAGGTACTGAGGGTTAGGATTCAACACTTCTTTTTGGAGGACACAATTCAACCCACAAAAATAGCTTATAAGCGATATGCCACCTGAGCTTCTCCTTCACATCATCTGCAAGTAAATCCTATAAAATGGATTTAAACAGCATTTACTTCTAATCATTATTTCAGAAATTGTTTTGTTATTGTTTTGCATAATTTTATCAACTTTTTTAAAAGGAGAGATAATCTTAGTCCAATGCTTCCTCAGATTCAAACATAATTACTTTCTATACTAACTGAAAATTATGTTACTATATAAAATGTCCTAATAAGTTTACACACTGCAGGTAAAATATAATGGGTTTCAGGCTTTTAGGTACCCCTGCTAAGATAAGCACAAGAAACAGTGCAAAGACAAGATCAAATGATCAGAAATGGAATGTAGTTGTCCATCCAAATTGTCAGTTCAAAGCCTCTCAGTTGTTTTCCATTTGTTCCTTTCTTGATACTCAATCTTGATCCTTTACTGGTCTCTCTTTCTCTTCTCCTCCCTTTTTATAGTGCTTCATACTCTCTCAACATCTCTCTCCTAACATAACAAGTCAAGGGCAGATGTCATAGTGCAAAGGCACCCTAAAGTTTTTTGTCTCATTAATTCATTCAATGCACACACACACACACACACATATATAAATATACATACATATATAAGTAACATCTATAAAACAGACACTTAGAAAGCTGTTTGGAGATACAGCTGGGGATACAGTGGTGAGCAAAGTGAGATAGCCTTGTCTTGCAAGAATTTATACTCTAAAGGGAAGCACATAAATTAGTATACACACATGGTTAAGTGGGAAAAGGGTTTGATTAAGGGAAGAATAGAGCAAATATGGTACAAAAAACAGGGAAATTCAAACTAGTCTAAATATTAGGAAGTGCTTCTTGAAGTAAGGGTATAAATGCAGACATGACAATTGGTATGCATTAGTCAGGTTAACAGAAACGTATTGCAGACAGTGGCAACATCATGGGCCCAAGCTTAGAACTGAAAGAGAATGTGATATATTCCATAAATCCAAAGGAGTTCAGATTATGATTTAAAAAGTGGTGAGAAATGAGGCTGGAGAGAAATGCAGAGGCTAGATCATAAAGCACCTTATATAATAAATAAGGTGACCGTATAATTCATCATCTAAACCAGGCTACTTCTGAAAATAAAAGGGGGCACCGTTATTAATTAGGCTGGGGCAGCAGTTGTAAACCAGGGCTGTCAGAGACTAACTGGGATGTATGCCTACATGACTTATAAACCACATAAATGGAGCTTGGATTTTACACTAAGGTCAATCAGATGCCATTACAGCATTTTATACAGAAGAGTGGCTCAATACTATTGTATTTTATAAAGCTTACTCTAGTTGAAGTACAACAAAAAAAATGGGAGAGGACTAAATTGGAAGCAAGAAGATCCATTAAAAGACTACTGCAATGATTTCTAGTGGTGAGACAGTGGCCTGTATCATTGTAATGGTTGTGAGCCTGTAAGGAGATTGATGAAGTAATATTAGGTTGAACCATATGAAATTTCTATTTTTAACCTACAAAAATGGCAGTTTCATGAGGCTCAACTAATAAATTTACAGGAATAGGATGGATTGGTGGCAAATATTAACCACCATACAATTGTTAGGTGATGATGATGACATCAACAACGATGATGACAATGATAATGATCATTAGCGAGAGTGTTATTATTATCAAGATTGACTAATACAGGTTGTACATTAAAGTTTAAAACATAGAACACTTAAAGTTGCTACTTCTTGATACTGAAAGAACAGTTGATTGTACATAGTTCATACATAAACAGGCACAAACAGGTAACCACTCCTAGAACCACAATCCCCATAAGTACCCCATGGTTCTCAAAGGAGGAAGTAAAAAGAAAACTCTCAGTGCTCTTATGGGCCCATCACTGAGGAAACAGAGTGGGAGTGGGTTCATTTGCTAGAGATCACCAGAACATAGGGCAAAGTGATAGGCGAGGAGAAACATCATGGGTTAGATGGAATGTATGGTTGAAGCTAATTTTGAGGTTACTATGAGGGAACTCAATCTGTACCGGGAAGTATTTCTGATCTCCACTATTTGCAGCAACCATGATACCCTATCTATGTTAACATATTTAATCAGGATCGAAAATGCACACTTCCCAATCCTGACACCGTAACCTTACATATGCTCCCTGCTGCACCCACACTGCATATCAGGAGAACAATCAGGAGGCTGAACCTTGGACGGACTCAGTTTTAATGTAGAAGTAACAGAAAAATTACTGGATTAGACTAAAATTAACTGAAAGCACCCAGGTTAAGTTGTTTGCCTTTAGCAAAGTGGGGTCTCAGAGTCGAAAATCACATTCCATAGTAAATATTTAAAATACACATTTTTTGCACAATACTGTGCATATTATATATGTTATAAGGGAATATTGGGTGCAAAGAAGAGAATGAGGAAAGTGAAGTGAGGAAGATTTTAGGTTTCTGGTTGGACAAAGGGTCAAGTGACAGTGATTTTCTAGATAGTGTTTACTGGAGGATAGCACAGATAGGAGTGGAAGACGATAAATTCAGTTTGACTCATAATAAATGTGCAAATTATAACTTCCAACATTTGGTTATTTCTTTTTATTAACTCTAATCTTTCTTGAGATAATTCAGCATTATGTGGATTTTTATGATCAAAAATATATTAAGTTTTCAGATAGACATAACCAGTACTGGCATGCTAATATATATACATTCATTCTAATAGGTTTATCTTAAATGCTGAATTGTATTTTTTCAGTATTCCTAAAATCAAGTACATAAGTCCTACTTCACTAAATTGAATTATAAGTTTATCATATTTATAGTAATGATACCAGTGTTTTGGTAAACATCATCACATTGCAGAAAATAATTATATTTTCTTACATCCAACCTTTTTCACTCACAAAAAAAATAACAAAATTAATCTTTACATCACACTTAATTGATACCACTCTATAACAATGAGTTTAAAGGAAAGATAATAAATAGGAAATACAAAAGATATGAAGAATATAAAAAGGAAAAAGACAGATAATGAGGGGTAGAGAAAAAGAGATGTTAAAGAAATGAAAAAACACAAAACAATACACATACAGTAAAGTAGTTGTGGAGAAATTCAAATTCCATGAGGAAGAACTAGTGAGTGCCACTGTCAAGCTCTTCTCATTTCACTTACCTATGGGACTAAACATAATATTAATAATATATAAATCCTGAAGCAAGCAAGGGGAGCCTCTTTCTTCATTGAGGTTAATAAGCCATATATAAAACAAAGATAATTTAATTTAGATTTTGTAGCATAAAAAAGAGCAAAAGAGAAAGAAAAAGATAAAATGAATTTTTAAGTTAAGAACATGGAACAAACTTTTGAATAGCTAAGAAAAATAAATTAATGTATGTATCTGTATATACAATTACAATTCTTCAAGGTACTCCATCAATTTCTTATGTGGATGAATGGGATATATTTCTCTTTTTGTTTATATACAGTTTCTAATTGTAGTAAATAAATAGTAAGCATATATTACTTCTACATTTAGCTTTTTAAAAAGAGAGGGCTTTAATTTCATGTCCTATTTGTAGAATGGGAAGGATAAGAACAGGAAATAAGAGAGCATGGGATATAAGATGAAAGAGATCCAATACAAAGAGAATGAAAAAGAAAAGGATGAATAAGAGGCGGGTCAAGGTAGATAAGGGGGAATGGTAACCATAAATGTAAAGATAATGTCATGTTAGAGGTGGGGAGGAAGACAGGTCAAACACTTTTTACCTATCTTAAACCTAATGCTTAAATTTTTCCACTTCCCCAAACTCTATCCCATCTGATCCAGTTTTACCATCTGCCCTGTAACTTACCCAGATATTCCATTAAAATAAAGAAAAGATCCAGTATGAGGGCCAATAGGTTTCCAACTTTACTTGAATGTTCAGATGGAAAAGAAGCTATTAATAAGTGGGAAGGCTCTAATTCAACTCTAGCCCTCAGTTCATGGGCTGACCTCACAGCCACTGCTGCCATGACACCACCAGCATCTCCAAGCTGTGGGGTGCCTCCTAGCTTCTCAAGGTCCACGCTATTTTAGAAACACCACTCCATAGGAAAGGACCTTGGAGCTCTATGCAACTAGATTCTCACTTAAAAAGCAATCATTGGATAAAGACAAAGCAATCACATAAGAAGGAAGACTTGAAATGTCAGTTATTTTATTGAAGCAATATTCAATTGGCATGCCCCATTACAAGAGCACTGCACACTCCACTTCACAAGTAGCCACACAATAGTCAGGTGTTCCCGCATTAGAAGCTCAGTGATTCAAATACCAATGGTTTCATTCGCCAAAACTGGCATCTACAATTAGTGCTCTCACTGACTGTGATATTTATTTGGAGTGCCTACGAACTCCAATGAATGGGAATATGAATCAATAGAATTGAAGTTTTTCAAAAATTTGCCAAGGAGTGAAATTTTTGGCCTACTTTCCCATATCCCAATTAGCCAAATGGGCTTTTTGGTCACCTGCCTATATGCTTCCCACTTAGAACCATGAAATCATCATTGAAACTTGTCACGAAAGACAGGGCTATTATCACCAAGGGAGATGGATGGAGACAAACTAGCAGCAGTTAAGAACTGCACAGAGTTAGACAATAGACAGCATCAGCTGACATGTAAATAATCCGGCATTAGGTACAGATGTAATTAAGACTTGAATTTCAGTGAAAATCATATTTAAATACTTTTTAAAAATAATGATTAATTTCTTATATTATACATCTTATTTTACAAATGAAGAATAGTCAAGTTACCTCTCATCATACATTCCTGATAGACTATCGCCAAATGATTGAGCTTACGTTATTCTCCCAAAAGGCAATTATAGTTTTCACTACAAATATCCAAATAAAAACTTAGGTTTTATATTGTGGCCTCAGAGGTT
The DNA here is from genome assembly GCA_963575035.1 of Avahi laniger. Lineage (NCBI taxonomy): Eukaryota > Metazoa > Chordata > Mammalia > Primates > Indriidae > Avahi > Avahi laniger. Next base: position 82,122 of record CAUYSK010039291.1, on the reverse strand, counting down.
CATTTTTAGGCTGTAAAATAACTGGCAGACTATCCACTTGCATAAACATCATTCCAAATTGTGATACAATTTTTGTCAGACAATGTATTTCACACTGTTTAAGTAATACTCCTATCGAGTGGAGTTATATGAGACACTGCCAAGTTTACCTGCAGAGAAACACACTTCAATAGTTCTCACACAGCATGAAGGCATTTATCATTATTCAAATATAGAAGAAAAGAAATGGTTCCGATGTTTTTGACATTATAACTGGCATGTGGTAAACTGCTGTTAAGCAGTATTCAGTGGGCTGTACTTATCCTACACAATTGGAAGACATCTCTCACGCTGTTCCACAAAATACTTAAGAGAATCGGAAATCCTCTGGGTAGAACTGCTTCCTTAGCTCTTGCCTGTTCTCCCATAACTCTTCAAAAACAACCATGGAATAATCTAAAAAGCAGGTTAGCAATTAAAAGAAGGAAAATGTGTGTGTGTGTGTGTATGTGTGTGAGTTTTAAGAAAAGTAATTTTTTCCATTAATCTTTCTGTCCTATTCATGTAAGTGCATGAGTTGAATGTTTACAAAACATTTTGACGGAGGCAGATATATGTTGATTTTCAGCACTTGGCCAAATAGTGAATATATAGCAATGGTATTCATGCAAAGTTCTAAGTGAAGACAAAATATTTCAAATTAGACCAACTATTCTCCCATCTTAATCTTATCTCTATCATCACATAGGGTCTAGCAACAAACCAGTGCAATTAGAGCTATTCATAGCTATTGATGGGTCTAGCTAATTGTTTTAATTGTTTTTTTTTTACCTAAAATCAGTAATCTACATTAGGTATAAGAACGTTTTCAGAGAACTAATATTTTTGTTGTTTTTAGTAAAATAAAAACCTTAAAAAGTACCATATAAATATGAATATCCTACTGAATTTAAGAACACATTTTAGACATTACAAATTAAAGCATGGCTCTAGTAAAAGACTTATCTGATAGCACACACACACATTTATCTCACAAAGTGCTCATAAGACTATTCTAAATAGTCTAAGGTGTCCATGAAAGCTACCTTTGTTATCTACTTAAGGGGTACAACTTTGAAACTAAATGCTATAAAATAAAACTACAGCAAATTCTTCTTTTGAAGTGAGCATAGCTATTTTCAAATTAGACATGATTGACACTGGACTTGCATGTACTAGGCCCAGGAGCTATGTTGAACTTGAACTTTTACATACATATATTATAGAGGACTACACACTTAAATTATAAAAGTCAGCTCTTATCATAAGCAGTATTTCTTTGTTGCTCACTTCACATTTTGTTGGCTGATTTGAGCATTCACTTTTCTAATAAACATACATACATTTCTAACATGCAAAATCACATGTACCTACTCCTTAAGTAGCATTTAGCTTCCTATTTGCACCTGGGAGCTAATGAGCACAAACAGCACAAACCATTGGTTTGAAGTATCAAACTGATATAACATCCCACGACCAGGTGGCTTTTGGGAGTTGTGACAATAAAACAACTGAAGCAAACCTTCAGCTATTTTTAAAATAAAAATAAAATCTCTTCTTATTTTTCTATCATAACAATTTATGTCAGAAATTATTTCAGTTAACAACCTTGAGGAAAAAAATGGATGAGGAAGTTATCTTACCTCTTCTCTTCCACTTTTTTTTTCCATTTACCCACAGTCCCTTTTTTATTTCTCTAATTTTTGCCTAGGTTTGCCAAATCTTCATACCCACAGCAGAAGACAGCTGAATTTAATGCCACCTACAGGTACTCTCAAAAGATATCTAAGACTTTGGCTGTTACATTAAAAATACAGAGAAAGTCTCCATAACAGATGAATTTTCTTTTCCCTTGCACACAAACCTCAATTAGAAACTCATTTAATTTAGATTAACTATGTACTGAGATAATTCCATTACACAAAAATATGATTATGCCTGGCATATTTGGACTATATTTTATTGCTAATAAGCATCCTCTAATATGCTCTGAGAGCTTAATTCTGATTGCTTTACTACTGCAGTTGTGAATACACTGTTAACAACGCCCACAAGTTGATTCCTGAAGTAGGAATACAGTGGCTTCAGTCACTATGTTGCAATGAGCTACAAGTACACAATTTTTAAATGGAATCTTGTATTAAAATACTCCAAGTTGGTAATTATTAATATCTTTTAAACAATAGTGGAAAAAAAGAGACAGCTTAAGTTTTTATAGATGTCTATCCTACATGAAAAGTCATAACAAGAAGCCTAGGTAGTTAGTGAAACTGATCTTTTTTCATAGAAACGTGCCATGTAGAGAAAAAGTACACCCATCAAATAAGTCATGATAATGATTGGTTAAATCAATGATGGAGTGTCTTTTTCTTCGGCTAAATTTATCAATTTGAAAATTCACTAAAAATGTGAAATTTGAAAGTTTAAAAATTCTCCAGCTGCTTATAATTGAAAATATAGTGGTGACATTTCCCACAGCTTCTAGGCTTCATCAATACCAATGACTCTTCTGTGCATTCCATTTCAATAACACAATAGTAGACCCCACTTTTACCTGTCATAATCTCTCAGAGTGGATAAATTTTCAAAATTTTAATTTTCAGCTTCCCTTCTCTCACCACAAACTAACCTTTTCCTTTACTACTAATAAACCTTCACTTAAATTCAAGTCCCTTATTTCTTCATTCTCCCAGCTCACTAACTCTGTTTCAACTTAATCTGCCCTTCTCATCACCCATACCCCACAATGCACCATTTCCTCCCCAAACTGTTCTTCTCTGGATCTCCTCATCAAAATTCTTTATTTTAATTTCAAAATATTAACAGGGTACAAATGTTTTTGTTACATGAATATATTGTATAATCCTGAAATCAGGGCTTTCAGTATGCTTGTCACCAGAATAGTATGCATTGTACTTGATAGGTAAGTTTTCATCAAAATTCTTGTCTTCTGTTGGGCTCAGTTCAAATTCCATCTCTTCTGTGAAATTGTCCATATTCTTATTAGGTGAAAATTTTTTTACTTCCTTAGAATCTAAAAACAATTTTTATAACTTTATTAAAGCCCTTTTCACATAATCATGATTGTATTAATCTCATTGTATAGATACTTTTACTTTTTTCTCTACTATACATATCTTGAAGGAAGAAAAATTGTCTTGCTCATCTTTGTATTTATAGTATAATAGAACACCTTTTCTTACTCATAGTACATGTTCAATGCATTCTTGTTTCCCGAATAAATTGGGATTTTTCTTTTCTTCCTCTGTACATTGGTCTTAACCATGATCATAATACATGTAAAACAATTAGCTAATAAGTGACTTTTTTAAAAAAGTTTAAAAAATTCTGTTTTATATGCCTATGCAGAATTTTATGGAAATCTTAAATTTACCAGGGACTTGAGCTGTTTATCCATTTTTTAAATTCTCTTAAAGGGAGAGAAAAAGAGAGAGAGGGAAAGGAAGGAAGAAGAAGAAAGAAAAAAATATCAATTATGGTATCATTCCTTATCCAAAAAGTTAGGTTACCAAATACATATGTTGCAAGAAGTAGATAAACATTATTACACTAAGATCATGCCTTTGTCTGGAAAACAATTTGCCCATTTCTTAAAAAAATTAAATGTACATTTTTCATTTAACACAGGAATCCCGCTCCTAGAGGAATATGGCAAATAAAAACAGATGTCCATAAAAAGACTTGCATATGACTTATAAATAGCAACTTTATACATAGTAGTTAAAAAGTGGAAACGATCTGAATGTCATCAACAGGCTAATAAATTAAAAATTGAGATACATTTGCATATTGGAAAATGTTGGCAATTATAAGAAATAAAATAGTAATGAACACAAAACATGGATGATTTTTTAGATATTAGACTGGGTGAAAGAAGGGAGACAAAAAAAGTTGTTGGTGATTCATATAAAGGAAATTCTAGGACACATGAAACTAATCACTTAAGAGTTTGAGGGGTGTGGGAGGAGACAGCAGAAGGCCAGTGAGGGCTTTCTGGGAAAGTGGAAATGTTCTATTTCTTGACCAGAGTGGTGGTTAACAGGGGTATATATTTGTCACATGTCACCTGCCTGGATACTTATGTGTGAATGTTACAGTATATAAATTATACCTTAAATAATGTTGTTTTGAAAAAAGAGATTGTACCTTTATATTATATTATAAATATCTTACTGTCCAGATGAGCCTCTTTTACTCAGTTACAGAATCTTAACTGCAACAGTGCCAGTCCTCAGGGATGTCCAGAATAATTGAAACAAAGTGAGTAAAATGCCTGACACAAAATTGGTACTACCCCTTCCATAGTCCAGAAAAATCATTAAAGCCTATGAAAACTAAATGGAAATAACAGGTTTAAACTAAATATACACATGGTGTTTTCCAAAGAAACTTCATTATGCACATCTACATAAATGTGAGTAATCTAAGTAACTATGAAAATATATATCATGAAACAACAGTAGTTTAACTGCATGCCATTAATTAGGCCAGGGCTCCAAATAACAGCACAAAGGCTGATTTTGAAAACAGAGTTGCTTATCTCATTTAGTAGTTATACTATAGAAAACTATGACCCAGAATACAATGCATAGTATGGAAAGATTGTGGAAGTTATCTGGTTTCTAGAACTTTATATCTTCATTCACATGAGCACTGGTTAACCAATTTTCAACTAAAATTACACAATAGTTTATTATTTCATTTAACATTAATTTCTTCATCAATTTAAATTTGCATGTAAGCAAAAGAAAACCATACACATCTTGGAAAAGAGACATTATTCTGTTAACTCCCACACATACACAAGAAGCCTAATCTTCAACAGCTGTCTTTTTCTTTAACTAAATTAACAATGCTTATTGTACTCTGGCTTCCAGATGCAGAACATGTTTCATGTTAATATGCCTAGTTTCTGACCTGGCAATAAAGCTAAGAAACTCAGCAGGAAATCCAACTTCCACAAACTTTTATCCAGGGAGACAGAGAAAAAAGAAAATGATTCTCTGAATCAATTTATTGGGGAATCAAAAATGCTTATTAAAACTGTTGTTTAGGGCAAGGGTCCCAACCTATGGTGAGTTGTATAGTTTTTCATTATATATTACAATGTAATAATAATGGAAACAAAGTGCATGATAAATGTAATGGGCTCGAATCATTCCGAAACCACCCCCAACCACCCCCTCCACCCCCCGCACAGGCCATGGAAAAATTGTCTTCCATGAAACTGGTCCCTGGTGCCAAAAATGTTGGGGACCGTTGGTTTAGGGCATTTTTACTCCAAATCTCTTTCTGTAGGTTATGCACAGGATACCCTTAAACCACACTGAAGGACTAAGACTGTGGGTGGTATAATGATGAATCAGAAAGCTGTCTTTTGAGGTGATTACTAACTCTGGGACCCTTTTTGTCCAGACAGAAAAGAGGAAGAGGAGATGCACAGGCCTAGCGAGCGATCTTGACCTGAATGAATTTAAAATGTCCCTCCTATCAAAGTGGACTAAGTAAATGTGTCCTAGAAATTGGTCCCTCGGTCTCAGCTCCTTGAGGATACAGTTGTTCTGGAACTGACAGATTTAAGACTATTACAGGGCAATTGCCCCTTTGGGTTTGGAACTATAAGGGGTCCACTGAGCTGAGAAAACAATGACTTGATCCTGGATGCCTACTTCTGAGACCTTCAAGGGATGGCTGAGAAGATCCCAGCACCAGGCCTCTGAAAATCCAAGCCCACCCACCATCTCCTTCTTATCTCAGATCCCTCCTTCCTGGCCTCCACAGCAGAAGTTCCCCAAACCTCAGAAACATGGAATGGAGGAAAAGATCCTATTCTTATTGAGCTCTATATTTTAATTTCACTCTTTAAAAGAGAAAGACATTCTAAGAATTATTATGTAAAATACTTAATTTCCTACAGGGCTTTTATAACAAAGTATAGAATAAAACAAAGTTGTAAGCAGAAGCTACAATTACAGCTTAAAATCCACAAAGGTTTTTAGAAAGACTTACTATTAAAGAAAACTCACTTAAACACATTTATAATTCATAAGTTTTATCTCATTTTTATCCAATAGTAGCAAATACACTAAGAAATATTTTCAAATGATTTCAGAAGGAAAACAGTCACTGTGAAATCAAGCAATGGAGTTTAAACAGAACTCTTCTATGCAACTATGTAAATCAATGGCAGTTTCTTTAAAACAGAAACGAAAGAGCACATAATGCATTTTAATGCAAAATATACAATGACACTAAGATTTGTAATTCTATTACATGTCAACAACTCTGGTACCCACTTATTGTGGAGTCGGATATAATGAAATTCCATTTATTTTGAAGTACAATGGAAGTTTAAAATTACGTCAATGGAACGTAATGCACAAAACACAATTCCAGTAATAGTGAATGTCTTCTTAGAAAGAAATCTTGGTGAAAGAATGGTTTCACTGTAAGTCTCCCATATCCCTCAAATAAACATACTAGTTTTTAACATCAATATATTGCTAAGTAAATTATAATAAAAATTCAATATTTAATGAAACCATAAAAATCTATCATAAAAAAATGTATGTTAATATAAAATAATACAGTATACATATTCTAAGTTACATGTGGTCATATTTATGAACAGAAGAATACAAAAATGAAGTAGGGCAGGCACAGTGGTTCAGGCCTTTAATCCTAGCATTTTAGGAGGCTGAGACAGGAGGATCACCTGAGCCCAGAAGTTTGAGGATGCAGTGAGCTATGATGATACCACTGCACTCTAGTCAGGGTGACAGAGCTATACCCTGTCTCAAAAATAAAAAATAAAAAATAAACACTTTAGTAAAATGAAGGAAGTAATAAGAATTATCTTAAGCACACTGATAAAATGAATGGATATTTCCCTCTGGAAAACGTTAGAAATCATCATTTTCTGACTGAATATATATATAAAAAAAATGTTACAGATTTTCTATAGATTGAATTTTCAAAAACTAACCCTCTCATCTCTAAATATTTTTACAATGCTGAAATTTTCATATTAGCTTTCTCCTTTTAAAAAATGCTACTTTTCATATTGAACTTAAGAATCATATATAGAACTTATAGAAGAATTTATGTAGAACTGAAATGAACGTCTGGAATTTTTGTAGAACTGAAATGGACATCTGGGATTCTAGTTCTACCCTTTCTTATTTTCATCAGACTAAGCCATTCATTTTAAGCATTGATCCCCTTTACCACAATGGTAGAGGCAGACTGCCTTCTACGCCACAATTCTCAAAGGTTTGTAAATGGCGGTGAAACAATGAAACCTCCTAGATACCAGACGCTACACAAATGTAAAGTATATGATAACCAGAATGGTGGAAAAGAAAGATGTAATAAGTCTATCAGAAAGGATTTGATTTTATATCTCCATAGAAATCACAATAACTATGTTATATAGTCACTGAAATTTAGATATTTAGTATATAGGATCTCTCTGAATTTTATATTAGCTAATCACTACACAGAAATTTTTAAAGAATTTAATATTAATTTCTAATCTTTGGAGAATATTTAGCTAATAATTCTACAGCTGACTACAGAGTTTCTTTATTATTTGATTCATATTGTCTTTTCAATCATTTAACCTTTCTTTATTCATGAAGAATGCATACCAAGAGAATAAAAATTAAAGTAGAATGCCACTTTTCTATTCCCTTCAAACATTCCCAATTGAAAATATTGCCAAGGCCTGGTGAGTGCACACAGAATTCACTCACTAGGTGCTTCAATTTGTATTAAAAAGAAAAAAAAAACATATAATTTTGAGACAAATTCCACCTTTCCTATACTCTGCACACATAAACACATAAATCAAGCAAGAAAAATAAGAAAAAATTCAAATATATATTGATAGTATGCTGAAGAATTTTCACTATGCATTATGATCTCTGGGGCTAAAGTAATCAAAGGTGAATTCATCAATGAGGACCTGCAGGAAATGAGTTTTTAGCCCCATTTTAAAAGTAAAAGAGAAGGTGTTCAAAATAGGATATGCTAAGGAAAGAGGTGGGTGTTCTTCCTGGCTCAAATAGCTTAGTAAAAGCATAAAGGAGAGTATTGTCTTTTTTGCAAAAAGTTGGTGAAAACAGCTTTGTCTGGGAAAAGTAAAGAGGGAATTGTGTCCAAGTGAGGAGCTTTAAAAGTGTGGAGGACCTAGGAAGGAAACTGGCAGGGAGCCTTGAATATTAGGTTCTATAATATATTTAAAAGAGCTGTTAAACTGCTAGAATTATCACTTAAATTTAAGTATTTAATTGGAACATCATATTTCATCAGTCCATGATCTTACACCTTTCCCTCAAGTTCTGGTAAATTCTATTTTTAGCTACCTTTTCTATATCTGAGTAGAAATCGTAAACACCTAACTTCTGACAGTATCAGAACTATCAGTATCTTAACTATCTCCATATTTTTTTCACTACCTACAAGGAGGAAGTATTCCTTCCTGAGAGTTAGCTCTTCCTTTTCTCTTGTTCCCTCATTCAGTATTTATTGTGACCACCCCAGATGCCTGGCTCTGTGCTGTGCAGTGAGGATATGGTCTTACCGAAACAGACCTGGGCCCTTTTCTCAAAGGTCTTTTCTTGTCCCTCTTTCAAATTCACCTTTATAAGAAAAATCTCTCATTTGCTGAAGGATCAGCTCTGCCTTGCCTTTTAATATAGTTTCATTCTTAAAATATGGAGAAGAGTGCAAACACTATATTTCTTGAACTACAAATCTCTTTTATTAATTCTAAGTATGTAACCATTTTGATTGCCAATAACTCCAGGGAAGAGATCATACCTAAGTGTACAATACATACATCATTTGGCATATTGTAGAGGCCTCATGTGTAGTTTTTTTTTAAGTGCTTTTTTTTTTCCCTGAAATAGAAAGAACTTTGGTAGTGTCTAAGAAGAAATAAAGAAAAATGGAAGCAAGATGCCAATCAAGTCACCCCATATGGGTTATCTATACTCTATCCCTAGAATTTACATATTAAATGAGCATTTTAATCTTATGTAATATAATTCTCATCGGACAAGGCCTCACATCTAGAAAAGTTCTAAGTCAAGAAATATGCATTCTTTGTCCAAAGCTTAAATACTGCTCAACTCTTACTGGAATATCCTAAGGGAAAAAAAAAATATCTCAAGAAGCAAGATAATTTAAGGTAGCTCCATTTTCTAAAATACTTTATTTATCTCCTAAGTGTATTGATAACAATAAGCTGTATCTATCTATACTATATTGCAGTACTTGTGGAAATTTGTATCTTATAAAAACATTCATCCAAACTATAAAAGCATCAGGGGGGAAAAGTACATGGGCTTTGTTTGTTGGCTGGTTAGTTTGTTTAAAGACAGAGTTTCACTCTGTTGCCCAACCTGGAAATAGCAGAACAGCATGATAAAATTTATTTAAAGGCAACACTTTTTGCTCTGTCCAAAAACAATGGCTTCTTCATTCAGTTTTTTTGAGTGCCTACCATACATCAGACTAGAAGCTGGAGATAAAGCAATAGAAGCAATAAAAAGCAAAAAGTCCTATCACTATGAAACTTACTTTATTGATTTCAAATTGTTAAAGAACTGAAGATCTTGGAAGAGAAACTAGTTGATTAAACATCCTTCTGGTTTTCTACAATGGAATTGCTCTTGAGGTTTATCTGAAATGTGATTGGATTGGTCTTCTAATTCATTATATAACTGAAAATCATAAACAAGACAGATTGATTACACACATGAATCCAATTTTGACCTACTCCATGGAATTACGTTCAGAAGAAGCTGACACAGCCACATGTTATTTCAAAATGAAAAATATTTCTGTATCTCATCAGCTCTGGAGATGAAGGTCCTTTTACAACACAGCTGATATTCCAATGGTCTTGGAGACAGACAACATTAAACAGGTTATTCTAGAGAAATATTAAATTGTTCAAAGAAATTACAACAGGGAGATGAGTGCATGACAGGAGCTACTTTAAATTGGTCCTCAGGAAATGCCTCTATAGAAGTGACATTTGAAGTGAGTCTGGAATATTGAGGAGACGGCCATGAGGGATCTGATGGAGCAATGTTCTGGACAGAAGAACAGCAAGGACAAAGGCCCTGAAATGGAAAGAAGTCTTCACTGTTACTGGAATACAACAGAAAAAGAGAATAGTTTGAAATTAGAAAAATATAAGGGCTTCAAAGGTTAGAAATAAATGAAGGAAATTCAATATTCGAAGATACATGACATGCAGCACTTCTAACAAGGATTTTTTTATGGGAAGCATGATGTGAATTCAGGAGCTCAGCAAGAAAGCTCAAAAAATATCTCCTCTGCTAATATTCAGGATTCCAAATATTAGTATGTTTCCTCTGTGTTAAACTTTGCTTATAAGTTCACTTTTTATTCAATAAATCCATTAGGGAGAACATAATCTTTCCAACTTTGGGCAAATGAACTATTTCTATTTCTAGTTTGGGTAAGTGAAAGAAAAGAAAGCAAGGCAAATGATATGGCAAGATTTTGATTTTCCAAAATCCCTGGTTTTAACCCTTCCCCACTTTTCCAAAAGGAGAAATTTTTTCTGGATTTCTGCCCCTTTGAAAAGAAATGGTATTATTGGTCTAGACTAGACCTGGGTTAAAAACTAAAGTGGTTTGGGCTCTTTTTGATTATAAAATTTACCCTCACATGTCTGTAGCTTTTGAAGAACTGATAAAAGCTGTAAGCAGTAAAGAACTCAACTACAGAATAACCCTGTAAAACTGAAAGAATGGTCTGTGAATCCCTGGAGTCCCCCAGACCTTATCCATGGGTACACAAGGTTTAAATTCTTTTAATAACAAGACAATCCTTATTTGCCTTTTCATTGTGTTGACATATGCATTGATAGTGCAAAAGTAATGGTGAGTAACAGTGATGGTGTATTAGTATAAATCAAGGCAGAGGTACCAAACTATTTACTTTTTGTCACTACATACTTCCAAAAGAAAAAAAAAAATTAAACAGCTAGCTTCACAGAAGAATGTCCTTGAAACAGGAACAATAAGTAAATTTATTAACTCTTTAACCTTCAGTAATCTTTTTAATATAAACCAGATACTGAAATACGATGGTTGATTAGAGGAAAAGCATTTGTACAATTCTTTCAGTTGCAAGCTAAACTAGCCACTTTTTTTCATGGAATATCCTTTTTACCACAAGAAGTGTCCGACAAATTATGATTTTTAAGATTTATTTGATAGATATTTTCTTGCAAGTGAATAAAGTAACTACACTCAAGAAAAATAACTTACAAAATTTGTCAATAATTGCATTTGAATTTGCAAATGAAAATAAATATTTTGGAAAACCTGTCTCTACACTGTTAGGTTAACAGCTTCTAATATTTAGAGACATTTTTAAGAGATCAATGGTGATATAACAAATGTGATTTTTAAAAATATTTTATAATGAAATTTTTCAACCTGTGGATGAGCTGCATAACTCAGTGAATCAATATTTTCCAAATGATCAATGAATGGTGTTATAACGTCACACAGGAGTAAAATTCTTTCCACATGCAAGATAGATCAGCGGATTTTAATGAAACAGACTACAAAAACATTACTGATACAGTTTTAGATACCACAGTGCAGCCACTCTTTAAAACTACCACATACTGAGTTCTGGTGTAGAATCAAAGAAGAATATTTACAGCTATCTTAAAAGGTATTAAAATATTTCTCTCTTTTTCAACAACATATGTATATAAGTTGTTGTATATTTCTTTATATATTTAAACCAAAAATATAAGCCAAAAACATATATAAAAATTTAAATGCAGAGGCAAAAATGAGAATTCAGCCCTCTTCCTGTAAGCCAGACATTAAAGAGGTTTGTTTTGGATATAAAATTAATTTTCATAAAGTTATGCTATTTTTATCAACATGTAATTATTTTATTACCATAATTTTAAATTAATCAATAAGTAAATATTTTTAAATTTTCCAATTTTAATTTTTAATACAATAAAATAATAGATATAACCAACATAAATCAAAGCTTCAATTATTTTGCAGAGTATAAAGGAATCTCGACAAAGAATGTTTGAAAACCCCTGGACTATTTTTACGATAAATTTTTTTGATTTCATTAATTATTTAAGGTTTGCTATTTATTTGTAGGAAATTAATGTACATTTTTGGATGCCATTGTTGATTCTTATGCAGTAGTATGTTTACTAAACAAATACTTTGTGCCCTGTTTGAGAACTGTGTGCTATGTTTTCTTGAAAATACAAATTAAGTGTCTTAAGTGCCAATGGAAAAAAAATCAAACAAAGTGGGTGCAGCAAAACTTCAACCAACAATGCCTAAGGCCAATCCTATCATTCATTATAATAATGACTAGTATGAATAATGGTATTTGTATGGCCTACATCATTTAACCCTTATAATAATCCCATGAAATAGAATCCAACATTGAATTGTCATTTTTTTAACATGGAAAAATGAGTTTCAGAATAGTTAAATGACATCCATTATTTAAAGTAAGCTCATTACAAAGGGCTAAAGGCAAAACTTGTATTCTGGAGTTCCAATTACATGTCCAGTGACTTTTCTAATGTATGAGAATGAAAAATTTGAATAGTTGCACATTACATGTTAGGCATGATTGAAACTTTTTGATGGTAAAAGGGCCTATAGGAAATGTTTTGTCTGAAATTTTTTCAAAATCCAGTGTTTCCAAATTTAGAAAAATAGTTTTATCTAGAGATTTTTTGGGAGGGGGGCCTATGCCTTTCTGAGGTTGTTTTGTTTTGTTTTGTTTTGTAGAAATTTGCCAGTAGATTTAATACACAGGTAGACATACTAAAAATTCTCTCTCTCCAAGTTAGTATTAAATAGTGTGCTCCAAATTATTTTTTCACTGTAGTGATTAAGGAGAGTCTAAGTAAAGAGAGTCAATATTGAGAACTAACTTTTCTACAATCCCACTAGACTTTCCACTGAAGATCATGTTGAATTTAACTTACACTGTGTGTCAAACATGTTAAATTGTCATCTCTGTCCAAGCACGTGTCAATGAGGACATGTGCTTCACAGCCTAATGTTAATAACTAATCTTTATGAAGAACTATGTGCCATATATTTTTCTAAACACACTATGTATATAAAAGGAGATTTTTTACAAAAATAAAGTTATCAACACAATAAATGCATGTTCAAAAATGAGAGATTCCTAGAAAAAATGTTTATTGTGTCATATTTGAAGTATACATGGTCACGAAGTATTGCTAAAATTTCCATCATGTTCCCTGTTTTAAGTCACTTCTCACATTGAGCTACTAACATAACCATTAGCTAATTATAGGACCTTGTGTTTCTCCTTATCTCTGTCACTGACTTGTATAATTTTGACGGAATTATTCAATCCCTCTACAATAAGATAGTTTGCCATCTATAATCTGTTAGGGCAGCAGTTCCCAACCTTTTTGGTACCAGGGACCATTTTCATGGAAGACAATTTTTCCATGGACAGCAGGGGGGTGCTGGTTGATTCAAGGATGATTCAAGCTCATTACATTTATTGTGCACTTTATTTCTATTATTATTACATTTTAATATATAATGAAATAATTATACAACTCACCATGGGTTGGGGACCCCTGTCTTAGGGTATATTCGAAAGTTTTAGATAATTTTCCCTTAGAGATATGTTATATACAAAACAAATATAATTTTTGAGCTTTATGCTCATATAATAAAGGAGAAAGAAGAAGAGTGAATATTTACTAATTAGATGCCAAGAGTTTTCACATTTATTACCTAACTTAATTCTATTTTACTAATAGGAAATATAAACCCCTCTTGCCTTCTAAGTCCATACTTTTTCTACTATTCAAAGTTACCTCCAAAGCACAGGAATGTATGTAGAAACTGAAGATATAATGAGGTATATGTTAAGAGTTTTTATTGTAGGATAAGCTAGAAAGTTCGGAATAAAGAAATACTACAGCACAAATTCCAATCAGAACTGAATTCATATACAGGTGTTTTAAAGTATATAAGCAAATTCTTTCACAAACAGCCTCAGCTGAATTTGTTATACCACACGGTGTTGGAGAAAAGTGTTTCTTTGAGACAGAGCATTTCATAGCACCAAGGCAGTTGTTAGACTTTAATTCATTTTTTGAGGCATTTTGAAAACTCACATTTATTGAGGCTGTACTAGATGCCTCGTGACAAACAATGAGATAATGTAGCTAGCTGAAATGACAACTTCACTGCTTCATGTTCTCCTTCAGGCTTTTGGCCTCATTCAGCGATTGAAAAATGCATAGCAGGCAATAAGTCAGGAAATTGTGGCAGCTATGTAGGCCTTTGAAAAAAATATATTTGATGCGGCAAACTCTGTATCTCTCTTTCCCCCTTTAGAATAGAACCTTCCATGTTATAAGCCACTTAAAAGGGATTACACTTTAGAATTTAACATATAGCTACTGGACTGAAAATTATCATTATCCCCTTTACAATTTATTCTTTGGCTGTTTTTGAGGCACTGATACACTTTGAATTGTGGAATGGTATTGAGAAGCCAAAAGGGGAAAAAAAAGTGTTACAAAGATGCATCTGAGCTTCACAGCGATACGACTGTTGAAGTGGACCACTCTGGAATGTAGAATCACTTAAATATACTCTATGATTGAGATGTCTGGGGGCAAGAGATGAATCTAAAATAATTCCGTGCTTGGATTATTGGTCTAGTCCCATGAATTAGGGCTTATATCTAGGAAAAGAAAATAACTATGATTTCATCATTCACTTACTTAACTTTACTCAAAACCTCCTAACACCTCCCCACTTCACTCAGACTAAAAGGCAAAATCTTCACAAGGTCAATAATGCTGTACGATACAGATCTCCATTATTTCTCTGACCCTTCTCACCATGCTCCAACCTTAGACTCTTCCCTGAGCTGAGAGTACTCTTCTACCTGACATCTATGTTGAATCACTCATACCACCTTCAAGTGTTTGCTCAACTGCAACCTTCTCAATAAGGTCAGCCTTTATCAACTTACTTAAAATAGCAAACAACCTCCCTCCATTCCTACAACTCTTGACTGCCTTTACCCTGCTGGATTTGTTTGTCCAGGGAATTTATCATCTACTACATTCTATACCATATGTGTATTCTTATATTACTTCTTCATCATACATTCATTGTATTCCTGTCTCCCCCTCTCTATATCAACTAAATATAAGCTCCACAAGAGCAGGGATTCTTTTTGGTGGGGAGGTCTATTTTACTCACTGAACACATTCATTCATTTACCACATTCTAAACACATAGGCCCAACCCCATCAATTTCCTTCACAAATTCTGACCTCTAAATTCAGTCTTACCAACTGGGAAAGCCCAGAATTAGTTTTGTTTCTGGTTGTTTGGTATATGCCAAGCCTGGTATGAGTCTTGAGAGCCATGTGCCAATCTACTTTGGTCTGTATGTAAACTCTACCTTCTTTTCTTGTTCACTGCAATTGGGCTTCTGCCTAAATTCCTGCCTAGCTACCCAGATTAAAGTTGCGACTATACAGAAATCCTAAACCCCAATCTTCTGGATTAGAAGCTAAACAATTTGTATGATCGCTGACCATGGGTTCTTCCTGATCTTTTTTACAGTCCTCCACCTGCTAAATAAGGACTTACTGCAAAGTGGACAGATGACCTACAGTGACCACTCCTTTTATTTCAGAATATTTTGGAGTACAAACATGTTGGTTACATAAATGTGTTTGTACTGTTTGAGTCAAAATTATAAGTGTGCTCATCTCCCAGATAGTGTGCATTTGTACGTGTTAGATGTGAATTTATCCATCCCTTCTCCTCCCTCCCACCTGCTTGATTTCCACTGAGTGCTATTTCCATACATGCACGTAAGTGTTGATTGGTGGGTTTTTTTGTTTCTTTGTTTTTTTTTTTTTGTCTTCACCTTGCTTGGAAACCTTTCCAGCCATGCTCCACCCACAAAGTAGAATCCTACTAGATAGCTACACTGATCAGAATTAAACATCCCTTGGACTCTATAATTTAGCTTGCTAGCCACCCCACTAATCTTGCTATATATAGACTATATTGAGATTAGTTTCCCTGTTCTGGACTCTGCTAGGTTCCAATTACTGTCCTTCCATTGTGGCCAGAATTGTGGTTCCATAATCCTAAAACAGGTTATGAAAGGAGATGTGAAACCTCATATAAAGTTTAAGTGAATTTTTTTAATGGTCCACTGCTAAATCTATTTGGACCAAAAGAAACAGAGCTTTCATCTCAGAGGTCCAAGTTGAAATGTTTAGTGCGTTAATCACTGCCAATAAATAATCAATATTTACTAAATGTATAAATGGAAAAATAGTGACAATATTCTGCTTTAGGTAAATGGGACTGAGAAAATATTGAGATGTGCAATCCACCTAAAGAAAACTTTCTTTGAGTCAAAGCTATTGCAGTATATATAGTGTAAGAATTTCAAATCCTATTAACTCAAAAATTCCTTTTCCTGTTTAACTAAGTCCCTCCCATAAAATATAGGCTCATTTTTTTCTTACAACAACGATATCTGGATAGGACCCTTGGAATACCTACCTGAGTTTTAAAATAATTGTATTTGCAGAAGGTGAAAACTTCTTTGGTTATTATAGCACAGGTGACAGTTATCTCATATCTCAGGAGCTAAAGTAACTGAAGTGAATTGAAGAAGAATTGTTAAAGCATGCTCAGTTTTTTCATAAACCCCAGTAACTCTTGATATAGATTTAGTTCATTACTTTGCATGAAATTGTAAGATAGAAAAATCTTAAAAATAAGATAGACTGGAAATCTGTGTACATTAATATGGGAGATAAAATATAATATAAAATTTAGATAAATTTTATTAATTCTACCACATCTATAATATAATAGGCAATGTTGAATATGTTCTTATTCTCGGCCATGCATTTTATCTGTTATGAATCATTTTTACTAAACCATTAGGTCAGTATGAAGTGAACAAGCCAACAAGTTACATATGAAGCAAAAGAAAATATAAAAAAAATTAATTGAGGGGCGTTATGGCTACTATAAATCCCCTAAAAAACTTCTCAGGTAATTCATAAACTGTTCTCACATTTTATAACAGAGGATGTTTTAGAACTGTGCAACTGACAGTGATGTGGAAATTCCACACTAAATTTTTATGTATTCTTGCCAAAAATGTGTGAGGATTGTCTCAAACATGTTTTCATTTTAAATCCCAGAAGGCATCTAAAAACACGCTTATATATATTTAACATTTTCTTGACATTTTTAAGAATTCAGAGATTTAGATACAAGTATGCCCTCCAAAAACAATAAGCTATAATATTAGAATCTTTGAATTAAAAGGGGACTGGAGATTTCCTGAGTCTTAACTTCCTCTCACCGAGGCATCGCATTCCTGAAGCATCCCTAACCAGCTGTACATCTGACCACTACATGGACATTTCCAGAAGCGAGGTACTCATACACAACCCAGTTATATCTGCACAGCTCAAAATGTGGAAGGGTGAGGAGTGGGAGAGCAGGGAAAAGGAGTAGTTTTCTCCATTTTAAAGAATTCAGACATTCCTCTTTGTCGTATCCTCTTATGGATCCCTTTAGGAAAAACATTTTAGTCCCTCTTCTACAAACTCTTTCATTATTCATAAATAAAAATTTGAGGTCATCTCTTATGACTTCCTCTCCCTAAATCTTTCCTTCTTCAGATGGAAAGGCTCATCTTTTCAAACCCATAACTATTCCGCTCTCCCTTCTCTGAATTTACACCCATTTTTCAATGAAGTACCCAAATGTATGTTAACCAAGAGACCTGTTTCTATGAGCTTTATATGAAAGTAAACTAACTTTTCTGTCACCCTGTCACACTTTATGTTCATGTCGAATTTGCTACAATTCAGGCTGGACTTTCTCATCCTGTCTTTTTACTTTTTGCTGTACATATAAAGGATACAACACATTTCCAGAAGAGAGGACAAATGGAATTATTTAATGTCTGGATATGAATAATAAAACCAACTCCATGTGTGGGTGTCGTTCATGGTCAAGGCTTTAGAGATCTTTAAAATTCCTGAGCCTCTTATTCACCAGCTTAGCCACTTGAATCAATTTTGGACCATCTGCAGTTCTGATAAGCTTGGATTCTATGTTTTCCATCAAGCCATTACCAAGACAGGTGAACATAAGGAAACCTCTGCCACACTATTAGGGACTTTCTTCCAGATTGACTTTGATCTACTATGCAATATTCTTTGGAAAATATTTTTCAATCAGTTGCAATTTACCTACCATTATGCTTCCATTTCCAGTATTATTCACAAGGATATCAAAAAATATTTTATCCACTGCCTTGCTGAAATATATAATCACTATCATTACATCATTTTTCTATTTCTGTCAATCTTATATCTAGTTAAAGAATTTCCTTGGAATATCATACTTGCTGAATCAATTCTATTCATACTATAATTCAGTATGCTAATAGAAACCACATAAGACTTTAAGAAAAAAAATGTTTTAAAATAAACAAAAAGCCTGATTACATTTCTAACTCAATTACAACATCTAAAAATGATTGCTTCATGTTAATATCTTAATAAATTGGCAATGTACTATTAGGGAAAACAGAACTCCTACACAATTAGTGCTTGGCCAGAAAGGTCAGTGCTAGTATAATGGAAAACAGAAAAGCTGATGATAGCCAAGAAAACACTTCTTCAGTCAAACTCATATCCAGTGATCTTCACTGAGAATTTGCTTTAAAGAAACAACATTGAACAGGAAACATGGCCTCAAAAAATAAATGGAAAGAAACCATAAAAAGGAACCATAAAAAGGGAATTTCAATGTAAACAATACTAAAAGTGCTTTTAGTTGTTGAAAATTAAATTCTTCTTATCAGATAGGTAAACTTAAGTCAAGGCCATTCCAAGCCTAGGTTTAAATTTATCCAATGAGAATAATAATAGCTGAAGGTGAAAAAAGATTATGTACACAAGGCATTTTAAAATTATAAAGCACTAGACAATTTTAAGGTTTCATGCAATATATTTTACATATACTTTTACTATTAACAGGTTTAGGCCATTTGCCCTTGAGCTAACCTCCAAATATATTACAAAGGGTCTATAACAAAGTCAATAATAGATACTAGAATGCAGATTGTAAAAGTATATGGTAGACTCTTTGTTATAGTTATTCTGCATAAAATTCCTCATTGTATACAGCATCCAGTGATCTCTCAACAGAACGGCAGTATAACTCCCTCCTTCTGCATTCATCTCAACTTGTGCCTGAACCATAGAAATCAGTTAATTTTATCTCAATTAAAAGAGAAAGTAAAGGGAAGTGAGAGCAAAGAAAGTATGTGCATATGTGCTAGGGCAAATTCTTAGCAACAATCCACTTGATCCCTACTCTGCATGCTTTGAGCTTCTGTCCCATTCCAAGGGGACAGAAAAGTTAGTGCCCCCAGTCTCTCTTCTCCCCTAGCTGCCTAACAGTACTAAAGTATTTTATATCATCCAAATACATCATATAATTGAGAAAAGATTAACAGTTAAAAGTAGGGTTTTTAAAAATGAGCTGCCAGAGATTCTCTCAAAATCACTCCCATAAGTTCTACTGATTTAGCCACATTGGCCTCATTTTACCACTCAGAGAAGGAAAAGCAAAAATAGAAAAAAAGTTATATAGTAAACTCAAGGTCATTTTTATTCTAGGAATTTTAATCAGGGAGTTATTATTACAGCAAGAGGCTTAGGGTGTCTTTTTACTCCTTTAACAAAAACAGTGCAGTACTGCTAAAAATGCTAGACCGTAAGAACAACTATCAGAAGTATTAGTCATGGCTTTATTCCAATTAACTAGAAGAGAAATAAATATATTTCAGAATTTTAGCAGCCTCAGTCAGTGTCATCAAAACTTTCAAAAGGTTTGAACCTCAAGATTTTGTACTCTTAGGATAAACATTTTGATATTTGAAACTATATCTTAAATATTTCTGAAATATTATTTACTTTGATACAGGTTTTCAAACTTGCAGAAATGTTTGCTGAAATAGTGTATTAGAAATTGTGCTTTAAAATACACATGTGCTTCTTTTAAAATTCATAATAAAATAATTCTTCAAAGACTCTCAAAAGTTTCAGAAATGATATGCATATAAACATTAAGATACTCTGACAAGAATAATTTAAGTTACATTAAATACAACTGTTGTCCAAAGTCCCCTATAGTATGTATCTGCTCACTGCGGTCTTAAAATATACATGACATAGAAGTATCCTTTGTATTTAAGCAGGAGGAGAAACTTCACTCTAATAAAATAGGATACCGATATAGGATGTGGGTACGGAAAAGGTGAGATTTGGAAGCACCATTGTCATAAAAGAAAAAATTCACATACTTAATTACTTTACAAATCCTGTTTAAATAGTTGGAAATGAAGTACCTTAAAATAAAAACAAAAAAAGAAAGAAAGAAAAAGGAGAAAGTTGCATCCACGATCCTCCATAAAGTTCCAAGATGAGCCACAGCTTGGGAAACCTTTCTCTGCAGGGATGGAATCTGATTTAAAGAAACTTGTTTTGTTTTTCAATTGGAAAAAGTTCGCCTCTTGAGAAGATTTCAGAAATCAATTTGATGTACAGTGATGGCAAGACCTCTCAGAAAGGAATGAACAATGAAAAGGACTTTCGCCCATTTTGCTGGAGCTAAGTAACTCGCCCTACAGCACTCCCTCAGGAGTTGAAAGTGAACTTGCATCAAGTTTATTTAGCCACTCTTGCCGAAAAGCGCACTCTCTAAAGGCAAAGCGAGAAAGCGGTCCTGGCCCGCAACTCTGGCAAGAAAGTGCCAGTGAGGAGCCGAGGGCACCCCCAAAGGATGTATTCAACAGCCCGTGCCTCGATTGTACCTCTTTGCTGATGCGCCGGCAGCAGCTGCTGCTGAGATCGCTGCGCCTGGCCGCCCCAGAGGCCCCCGGTGAGCAGCAGGACAAGGAGGACTCCGGCGGCTCCCAGCATCTTAGCGGCCCCAGCGGATCCACTTCTCCGGAGCCAGAGGAGTCGCTGCCGCCCTGTCCCCTGGCCCTGGCTTGTGTGAGCTGAGTGAGCTGCAGCTGTTGGGGAAGAGGAGGAGACAGCCCCCTCTGGCTTTGGCTCAGCCGCCGCCTGAGGGTGGGGGGAGAAAGAGGACACTCAGGGCAATGGCCCCACCGAGGGCCCTTAAAGAGTCCTTCCCTATGCCTTCCCTCCGAGAGGGGATCATTCCTGAGACGGGATCATTCCAAGACCTGTTATCTGAACTTTTAAATTAAAGAAAGTCATTGCTATGAAAGCACTTTGGGATCTGTAAAGTGCGTACACATGGAAAGCATTATTTGTGGGAAATCCAAACAGCTAGGAACTTTTAACTCTTGAGAAAGGCCTGGCAAAACTGTGTGCAGCTCCGTGTGTCCAGGTGATCCACGGTGGAGCCACGACTGTCCCAAAGGCCAGGGAGACTGAGAAGTTACCAGAGCAGGGAAGGTGGCCTCTGGGGACACTGCACTGCAGACCAGGGGAATTAGAACTTGGTGGGCAGTTGGCTAGGCAACAAAGGGGGGACAAAATAAAGTAGCTCGCGTTGCGCCACTAGGATGACGGTTAGAATTAAGACTCAGTTTAGTAAGGAGACATTTATTTAAAGGGAATAAAGGCCTTTGCATTTGTTTCCTTTCAAACTCTGCCAGTCCTGGGTTTTTTTCCCTTTAACTCAACCAAACTTACGAAACTTTTTTCTGCCATCCCAGTTCAGATGATAGTTCCTAACTAGTTTCTTTTTGTTGTTTGTTTCTTACAGCTAGGTCAGTAGTTCTCATAAGGTTTGAAACAGCTCCTTAATGGGGTCTATGAAACTGGCAGGGTGTCTTTCAGTTTACTCAGGGATGAGGGTGAGGGTATTACTGGTATCAGTGCAGTGTACTGTGACTGGAGGGGTCAAGGGTGCAAAGGTGTTAGCTGTCCCTCAATGGACAGGACAATCCTACTTCATAAATTATCTTTCTCAGACCCCTGAATGAACCAGTGGGCATTCACATAGGTCCAAAAAAAAGAAAAAACTTGCATTATATTTGAAAATTAATTTGCATATAAAATGTTTTTGCATGGCTCTTATTTTCTAGGATGCATCTATAAAAATTGAGTAAATACTGTACTTTGTGTTTTTGGTCTTTACCAAGATTTATTTGTCATTTCAGAAAAATCACATCACTTTTAACCCTGCTCATGGTTTTTAAGTCATCAGAACATAATGACCCTAGGACAATAATATTCCATTGATTCAACTGATAGTGACTCTTCGTAATGGGTGCAGACTTCTATTTTATTTTACCTGCTACCTCAGTTAGTTTTACCCAAGCATTTATATATTGAAATACATATTGTTTTATATCGATGTCTAATAGGATTGATTGAGAATCACTAGCAAAAATCTATCCATCCTTCAATATTATCCATCTTCCTTAGTTCTGTTAATATTAGTACCAGGAAACTGTATAATCATTTTGTCTTAATGTGGAAATTTGCAGCATGGAGTCTAGTTTGCACACTTAAACACTACATCATTTATTATGATAATATAGCAATAATAAAATTTATATTTTAGTGTTTATTATAACTAAAACTTTAATATTTTTAATTTTCTCTAATTTAGCTTTTTAAAAGTTTTTTGGAGCACCTCTAATAGCAGAGAGGCACCCTAAACTTACTTTTTATACCTATTTCTATGCTGAGAATGACTGTTTTCACTTAACCATATCATGGCCTCAACTCAAATTAGGCAATCTGAAATGAATAGAAAAGCAAAATCAGAATGGTTTAGTTGCTAACTCTCAACTGTGGAATGGAAATATACCATTTTCCCTCTATTATCTTCCACTTTAAACTTTCCCAGATTAATTTTTATAATCAATATTTGTGCACAGTCTTCTGAAGTCACTCCACTTTCCTGGGCTCCTATTTTACATAAAAATGCCTTGAGAATAAGACTGATTTCCATTGTCAAGTCTACTTGTTTTAGTCAAAACATGGGAAAAAATTAAAAAGTATAATATTTAACCAGAATTAAGATGCTGAATGAGTACAGTCAAAGCTATAATTTTTTTCAAATAAACCTAATTAAGGTATAATTTATTCACATCTGATACATTTTTAAATGTAAACGACTATGTGACAATTACCCCAGTTAATATATAGTCTATTTCTATCATCCCAGAAAGTTTCCTTTCTGCCCTTTTCAATAAATCTCCCAACCTCCACCCTCTGAAAAAAGAAACCACTGATCTGATTTCTGTCAGTATAGATTAGTTTTAGCTGTTCTCAAATTTCATATAAATAGAATAATAAAATCATAACATTTTGTGTCTGGCTTCTTTTACTTAGTAAAATGTTTTGGAGTATAGTCACATTGTTTACATGGGTAGTACATTTTTTTTCACTGCTCAGTAGTATCCTACTGAATGGATATATCACAATTTGTTTATACATTTTCCTGTTGAAGTACATTTTGATTGTTCCATTTGGGGCTAAGAGTAAAGCTGCTATGACTATTTGAAAGGACATGTTTCTATTTCTCAATTCCTAAAAGTGATACTATTGTTTTCTTTGGTAAGCATATAATTAACTCTGTAAAAAACTGTGAAACTGTTTTTCCTATACAGTTGTATCATTTTATATGCCGACCTCCAGCAATACATGAGAGTTCCAGATGCTCCACCTCTTAATCAACACTTCATCAACTATTATTTCATTTTAGCCACTCTAGTGGCATGCTAATATATTTGTTTTCATGTCCTTACTGGGCACTTGTATATCTTCTTTGGTGAAGTGTTTGTTCAAAGCTTTTGTTCATTTTTCCTATTTGCTATAACTCATTAAGTTTTTAGATTTAAATACATAATCTAGATAAAAATCCTTTGTCAAATATATTTAATATAGTATATATTTTTCTCAATTTGTGGCTTGATTTTCATTTTCTTGACTACTTTCAAGAGGATTTAGTTCTGAGTAAGTCCATTTTATTAAGCTTTCATTTATGTTTAATATTTTTTTTCCTTTTCAGAAATCATTGCCTATTCCAAAGTTGGAAACATTATCTTATTTTTTTTTTCCTTTTTTTTCTGGAGATTTTATAGTCTTAGCTTCTACATTTGGGTGTATGATTTATTTCAAGTAAATTTGATGTTTGTTGTGAAGTGAAGGCTTAGGTGAAGGTTTTCTTTTTTCCAGGCAGATATCCATTCATTTCAGCACCATTTATTAAGAAAGATATCATTTCCTCATCTGATTACCTTGGCTCCTTTTTCAAAAATCAGTTGACCACATGTGGGTCTACTTTTGGACTCTTTTTTTCATTGACACACACACACACACACACACACATAGCCTTATGCCACTATCTCAGCTTTACAGTAAGTCTCAAAAGGTAATATAAATCCTACAATACTGTTTTATAAAATAAAATTCTTTTGACTATTTTATGTGCTTTGAATTTTCATATAATTTTTGGGTGAAAATTTCTTTAATTTATTGATGAAGGTGAACATTTTAGTTTTTATTTTTAATAGACTTTATTTTTTAGAACTATTTATATTCACAGCAAAATTGAGCAGAAGGTACAGAGATTTGTCCTATGCCGCCTTCCCCCAACATGCACATGCATAGAATCCCCCATTATCAACATCGCCCATCAGAGTGGTACATTTGTTACATTTGATGAACCTACACTGACACATCATTATCACTTAGACTTCATAGTTTACATTAGGATTCAATCTTTGTGTTATACATTTTATTTGGACAAATTTATAATGACATAATGTATCCACCATTACAGTATCATACAGAGTAATCTCATTGTCATAAGATTCCTGTGTACTCCCCCTCTTCATCCCTCCTCCTCATCCTCTACCCTCAAACCCTGGCAACCATTGATCTTTTTACTGTCTCTTTAGTTCTGCATTGTCTAAAATGTCATATAGTTGGAATTACAGAATGAGTAGCCTTTTCAGATTGGTTTCTTTCACTTAGTAATATGTATCTAAGGTTCCCTGATGTCTTTTTGTGGCTTGATACCTCATTTCTTTTTAGCATTGAATAGCATTCCTTTTTCTGGATGTAACAGTTTATCCATTCACCTACTTAAGAACTTCATTGTTTTTAGCTTCTTATGGTGAAGAATAGATCATTGATTATAGAACTTTCTTCTTTCTTTATACAAATATTGAAGCTATGAATTTTCCTCTAAGCAGAGGCTTAGATGCATGCCACAAATTTCATATTTTAAAATTTTTCATTCAATTCAAAATCTTTTTTTTTTTAAGAGGCAGGCTGGAGTGCCCAATCATAGAATCATAGTAACCTCGAACTCCTGAGCTCAAGCAATCCTCCCACTTCAGCCTCCCAAGTAGTTAGTCCTAGCTATTGTTGTTTTTTTTTTTTTTAGAGACAGTGTCTTACTATGTTGCCTAGGCTGGTCTTGAACTCCTGACCTCAAGTGATCCTCCTGTCTTGCCTTCCCAAAGCGCTGGAATTACAGGTGTTAGCCACAGTGCCTGGCCTCAATGCAAAACCTTTTTTAAAATTTTATTTGTGGTTTGTTCTTTGACCCATGTGTCATTTTAAATTGCTTTGTAAATATTAAACTTTTTGAGGTTTTATTAGATATCTTGTTGTTATTAACTTCTAATTAATTCACTATGGTCAGAGAATACATTCTGTATAATTTTAATACTTTTAAACTTATCAAAACTTATTTTATATTCCAGAATATGATCTATATTTGCAAATGTTCCACATTCATTTGAAAACAATCGTATTCTCCTGTTCTTGGATGGAGTGTTCTATAATGGTTAAATCAATTTGGTTCACAATATTTTTCTTCATACTAACCTGTTTGCTATTTATTTGTTCTATCTATTACTAATAGATAAATGTTGAAATCTTCAACTATAATCATGGATATTTCTATCTCACCTTTCAGGCCTTCTAGTAGTTATCTATTGCCTCATGAAAAATTACCACCAAATTTATTAGCTTACAATAGTAAATATTTCCTATCTCAAAGTTATTGCGGATCAGGAATTCAGGAAGAGTTACTTGGGTGCTCTGACTCAGGGTCTTTCATGAGGTTGCAGTGAAGATATTAGCAAGGGTTACTATCATCTATCTGAAGGCTAAAATGAGGCTAGACTAGAGAATTCACTTCTGAGATGGCTGTTGGTAAGAAGCTTTAGCTCCCTGCCACATGTGTTTCACCAAAGGGCTGTTTGAGTGTCCTTATGACATAACAATTGGCTTACCTAGAGCAAGTGATGGTGGGCGGGGGGGGAATCCACAGTGCTATTTATGGATTATATGTGCAGAAGTTACACACCATCTCTTTCATCAAACTCTATTTATGAAAAGTAGATCAATAAGTAAAGATCACACTAAAGGGATGGGGAATTCAGTTCCACCTTATAAAGGAAGGAATATCAAAAAATTTGTGGATATATTTTAAAACCCCCACCACCTTACAAGATTTTTCCTCATTTTAAGATTAACATTTCTTCAGCATAAGATTTCTAATAATAATGAAGCTTTATTATCAGTGTCTATCCATTAGTATTGATATGTCTTCTTCAAAATCTCACCTTTTATTACTAAAAAAGTCTCTATTTCTGATGATATTTTATCTAATAAAATCCATTTCCTTATACTCATATATCTACTCCATACTTGTGATAATTAATGGTCACTTGGCATATTTTTCCCATCCTCTACCTTTATGTATAAAGGTTGTCTCATACGGTCAGCATACAATTGACTTTCTTTTTTCAAACAGGCTGATACGTTTTGCCTTCTTATTGGAGTGTTTAGAGGTGTACTGTCCAATTCAGTAACCACTAGCTGCACATTGCTTTTTTTATTAAAATAAAATGAATAATTTAAGATTTTCAGTCACCTAGACACACTTCAAGTGTTCAAAAGCCACAAGTGGACAGTACAGACTATATGGAAATACAGATATTTCCTTTGACATTGAAAGTTTGTTATACTGTATTGGTTATCAGCTGTAAAAAGGAGAATGGTATGAGAGAAATAAACCCTACAAACTAATCATAAACTACAATGTTTTCTGTAGAATTTTTATAGCTCTACACAGGGAAGAATAATGTTTAACTGTTAAGATTCTAAAATACAGGAAAACAGTAATAGAAATAAATATATAAAAATAATAGAATTTAATATATGGAAAACTATAAGATGGCAACATTTTTGAAGAAAGGATAAATATAATCTAGACAAACTCATGGGTAATTTTCCCTCTAAAACTATATAATCAGTTTTTCTTAAATACAGAATTTAAGACCAAATATGAATAATTTCAGGATTTGGAGTCAATATTATACATTGAATTCTATCCAAAACTTCATTTAAAGTAGATTCAAAGTAGTTCTACCACACTTTATAGGCTGAGGAAAGTGATGTCTATCTTGTGCTTAAGAAGACACTACAGGTTTACAAGCTGAGAAATATCATAACAGATCTCTACTGTTGATAAAAAAAAATTCTATCAGTGCGGAGGATTGTAAAAAAATAAGTAAGGGAAATGGAAGCAAATAAACTTGATAAGAGGATATTGTTTCATTCTTTCTTGCTTTCATTTGTTCTTATAACATTATAGAATATCTACTATACACTAAAAACTAGACGCTATGGTTACTAGATAAAGTCCCCACTGTCATACCAATTGCATTCTAGTGCAGAGACAAATAATAAATTAGTAAAATGTTTTAAATGAGTCATTACAAATTATTATATCATTCGTAAAGGAAACAAACAAAGAGGTATGATAGTAACTATAAGGTGAAGCCTTTTTTAAATAGGATGTCAGGAAACCCTCTCTGAGGGGGTGACATTCAAGCTGAGATCTGACAGAGGACAGGACTCCAATGAATGCAGTGTTAGTGCAGAGGAGAGAAAATACTTTGGAGATGTTTAGGACGGTAAATTGACAAGACTTGCTAACCAACCGGATATAGGGATTTAAGGATTATTCTAAAGTTTCTAGCTGGAGCAACTGGCTGTCTGGCACTGTTAATAATTGAGATAGGACATAGAGGAAGACTGCCAGGTGTGAGTTAGATATGTTGAAGTCATTGCTATTGGAGATGTCCAGATGGCTATTTTTAGCTCTTATCAAAGCATTTTACAGTCATTCCATGAACAGAGCACAGTCAAGGGAAAAGATTTCTCTGTGAAGTTGAGGAATGAGTGTGGAGGGAATAATTAGGAAACATAGCTAGCCTAGAAACAAAATAATTTAGTTTATGCTCATTTACATCATAAATTAATGAGGAGAAAAAAGGAATGTCAACTATAATGGCTTAGATAATTTCCTGAGCAATTGGAAAAAATAAAAGTGAGTTAGATCTTCACTAAATATCATACATAAAATCCCCAATAAATTTAATGATTGCAAAAAATGACAAATTATTTTTAAAAATGATAATAAGTATGGCAAGAAATATATGTACAAAGTTATTGTAGAAATAAAAATAATATTTGTGGTATATACAAACACATTCAATTAGAAAATGAGAGTATTCACACTAGTTTTGAAAAATCCTAGCTAGTAATAAATATAACAAGAAATACATAAAACCAATATGTAAAATAATATTTCAAAAAGATCCAAATAACATAAAAAGATGACTTAAATAAATAAAATGTTCTTCTATATTCTTAAGAAGATTCAACATTATAATTCCTCCAAATTAATTTATAAATTGATAAATCCTATAAGGAACATTTATCTTTTTAGTTCTTTTGGCTTGTCCTTCCTTGGGGAACCCAGTTATTACTTGATTCTTGATAGGAAGAAGGGCCTTCTCATCCAACATAGAAGACAAACAGTTCTTTTGGATGCTGATGAAGGCAAAAGTACCAATCACTGCCAATCAGATGCTCCTACACAAGCAGGCCTTCTAACGTACAAGTAGTAATATAAAGAAGCAGAGACAAGTTCAAATGTGTTGTCATGGCAGTGCTGGTAACGCTCAGTAGCATTCATACCAGCACTCATTTTTTCAGTTCATTCAACTGACGCTCATTGAGGGCCTACTATATGCCAGGCATTGACCTAACTGCTAGGGGTATAGTTGTCAACAAAACAAAGATCTCTGTTTCTCTACAGTCTTAAAGCTTTTATTCTGGGGAAGAAGGGCAGGTAAAAATAATAATCATAATAATTAAGTAAATTATACTTTAGATAATAATAAATGCAAAGGTCAAGGAGATGTGGGGTGGAGGGTGCGAGTGGGTGGCTGGGGTAGGCTTCGATGAAAGTGTGACATTTGCAGAAAGACTTAATTTAGTCATTGTATTATAGAAAACAGACCCTGAAGGAAACATATTTGTGCTAACATTTTATCAGGAAGTACAATTCTAGGGAAGCAAGAATGCTGGAAAAGCGGAGTAAGGCAGGGAATGAGCTAGAACCAAATGAGGGAAAGCACTACTGGACACAGATTTATGGCAAGCTGATTTCTCATGCAATACATATTCAGAGAAATCACATGAAGCTACTCTGCCTCCAAAAGGAGAGAGAAGGGAAAAGAATTTATCCACTGATTCCATTCCCCTTTTATCAAAGTTCAGCATTTAGGGATTAGCCCCACTCACTTCTGAGTTGCACATCTGGGTGCTTAGTAAAATGAAGAGTTGTATCCTGTGGCTTGAAACTCAGGGTCAATACAGAAACCGGCAAACACGAGGCAAGAGGGAGGCTGCATTCATACACAAAAGAGGGACCAGGAACAGCAGGCGTTGCAGTCCCATCAGTCTAAAGCAGCAGCAGCTGCCACAGCAGTAGCCTGACTTGAGGCCTATGGGGGGAACAGATCAAGCCATCCTTACGGTTACCGTGGGTAGAAAGTAGGACATGTGCATAGATCTGGGGTGGTGTATAAATTGAAGCCAATGCAGACTTGAAGACAGTAAGGGACAGAGGAGAGGTGGGCAAAGTGACAGCTTGGGGAAAATGGGTCTAGACCATGTTAGCCATTCAGAGGACATTGGTTTCACTCTGAGTGAAAACAGCAGCTGTTGCTATTTTACATTTTTAAAAGATGTGTCTGGTTGCTGTGTTGAAACAGTCCAAGGGGAAGAAGTACAGACAGAAGATAATCAGTTAGCAGGCTACTGCAGACATCTAGAACTGTGATGGCAGCTAGAACCAAAGGAATAACAGAGGTGGAAAGAAGTGGTAGATACTAGGTATATTTTAAAGATAGAGCCCACTGTATTTCCTTGCTTCACACAAAATCAAATTTCCAATGGATTAAGAAACTAATGTAAACTTTACTTAAAGCTAAGTTTTAAATGGAATGTTAAAATTGTTAAAAATAAAATCACAAACACATTAAAAGTAAACAAAGTCAGAGGTAGAAAATTCTTCTTAACATCCCCAAATTCAAAAGCCATAAACATTATCAACATTACAATAAATAAAAGTAACAGATAAGCAACAGACAAGTAGAAAGTATGTGAAACATATATAAAAGATAAAATTTTAGTACCTAGAATTTAAAAAATACTCTTAGAAATGAATAAAAGAAGACAATTCAACAAAAAAATGGGCAAAGACTATGTTAAAGATATTCACACAAGAGGAAACTGAAGAGTAATACACATATAAAAACATCCTCAACCTTGTCAGTTAGTAAGAAAACACAAATTAAAACAATGAAATGTCGGTTTTCATCCATCAGGTTAGCAAAAAAAAAAAAAAAAAAAAACCCAAGAAGTTGAAAGTTTCAAAGACTGGACAAAGCATAATATGGTATGTTCATATACTATCTATAAAAGTGCATAATTGGCAAATACATTAAGGAGCACAAATTGCTAAAATATAATTAAATGTAAAATACCTATCATCTCAATCCAGCAAGTCCGCTTGGTATCTATTCTAGAGAAATATTCTTCTCACATCAATTAAAAAAGGCTATTTATGATTTTCGTTGTACAACTGAAAAATCAGATGTGCCCTAAATTTCTACCAACAGAGGATAGATAAACATATAAAGGGTATATATCAGGTAAAATAATAAAATATATTTATAGGTCCCGAAATGGAAAAATACCTAATATATAGCATACAAAAAAAGGAAGTTGGCTGAAAATAAATAGGATAACAATATTTGCATGATAAAATGGTATGATGATTACCTGAGTAAAAGTTACCTAAGTCCCCATAGTTGTGAGGTTAATAGAGAAAAATAAAGCCATTATTGTCATTATAACATTAAAATAGTCTATTTCAATAGCTCAATTTTAAAATTAGTTGCCAAACTTAAGTATCCATCCCTGTGTGTCACACTAAATTATTTATCAATCAGTCTCTTATCAATTATCAGAAATTATTTCACATTATATAATAAAATGCAATGCAAATTATTTGCAATATGAAAATGAAAACCATGCAAAAATTGTAACACTGCATGAAATCATTGAAAGTGACCTTGGGAACTGTGCAAGGCACAGATCAGACCATTGAAGTTAGTCCAGTTAGCAATGAAAAAACAGAAAATGAAGAAGGATGGTAACAAAATGAATGCTTTAAATAAGAATCTTAATGTTTTAAAATGAAGTTTTAAGATCAAAGTGTTTAGCAAACGGAGCTTGCATACTTAAGTAAAAATGGCCTGTTTTAAGACCCTGTGGCAAAAGTCAAATGTGAAATGATTTCTTATCATGTTTTATATAATTTTGTCAGAAAATTCACGGCAAAACACTCTCAATTCATTCTTTCAATATGCCAAAAATAAGGGCAGTTAAAATGGTATCTCTTATTTTTGCAAAATAAGAGAAATATTTGTTTTTGTAATTTTAGTCTTATTCTCAGGATAAAAAGCCAAGAAAAGCCTTGCCCCTCCATCTACTTTGAAATGTTCCTTTTTACAAATTCTATAAACCTATCTCAAAAATCATTTGAAAGTTTATTTGTTTATATCCTGTACATATATTTAATTGAGTCATAAATTTTTAATTTTTAATTTTCTTTTAGTCTTTCTGATTAAAGATGGCAAACACTGACTAAAAAGACTTAAAAATTTATTATTCAAATCTCAAAAGTAAATAAATGTAAATCAATTTAAATAAAATTTTAAATGTTTTATAAGTTTGTCATGCTTATACTTCTGATGTTACTAAAGCTTAAAACTACACATATGTGTTTGTATGCATATATCCTAGACCTATAAAGATGAAATAACAGCCTTCTAAAAAGGCATTAAAAAAAGACCTCAAGACCTTTTGAAATAGAGATACAGACCATGTGCCTTAAAGCAAGAAGCAAATATTACATATATCAATTATCCCCCAAATTAATCAATACTAATTAAATCCTAGAAGAATTCATTACCAAATCTGATAAGCTAACTCTTGTTAAAGAAAAAATTATTCTGACACTTGTTGAAAAGAAAAGGAAGACTTTATTGAAGATTATTTCTGTATATGTCAAGACTGTTACAATAGGGGAGAGAGACTGGGCTCAACTCTGAATGCAACAAGAATAAGTGAGGATTTATAGCCAAGGAGCAGGTTAGGAGGGTCAGTGGATGGAAACTTGTAAGAGGAGACTTCAGGGGTCGGGGATTCTCTCCAAATTGACTTAGCAGGATCCTTGCTAAAAACTAGACTCTGCAAGGACACATGGACGCCCAGAGTCAAGGCCTCATTGAGAAGAGGGCTCACAAGAAGAGCCTTACTCAAGTTTGGTCAAGGAGAAAGTTTCTGTCACTTTAAAGTTTTTTTAGGGAGGAAAGTGTTTACAAATAGCCAAAAAAAATTTTTGATTAAAAAAAGAAAAAGAAGCAGGGAAGACATTAACACCTCAGCAATTTAAAAACAGATCAATTTAATAGTATATATTTAGATGTATAAGTACAGTACTCATGAATTAGTGGAGAAAGGATGTCACTGTGACCATTATCAACTGAGGAAAAGATGAAATTAGGTTACTACTACATATTTTACGTAAAAATGAATGCCAAATGGATTCAAATTTTAACAATACAATAGCACTTCAAAATTGAAAATGAAAATACAGGAGAATATGTGAACAATATAGGGGTAGGAAAGTTCTTCTTAAACAAATCATAGAGCTCCAAACCACAAGAGAAAAATTAGCAGAATTGGCCACATAAAAATGTTAAATTTTTCCTTTGGAAAGAAACCACATGTAAAGTTAAATTACACACCACAGACTGTGAGGAATTTAATGACAACATGGTTTATGTACATTTATTTTTTAAAGTTTTTATGAACTACTAAGAAGAAAGCAAACAACCCAATGTAAAAGCAGGCAAAAAATACTAACAAATAATTCACAAGAACAACAATTCAACAAGAAAAAAAAAAGATATAAAAATTTCTCAACTACTTAATAAGATATTATTTCAGTAATAAAGTATCTATTTTCACTCTATGGGTGAAATAAATTGATCAGACAAAATTTAAAGGTTAATCCTGGCTAACGCTTATGGAAATATAGGAAAACAGATATTCTGCCTAGGTGTTCCCCAAAACGATAATAACAATAACCTGCAACATTTAAAACATTCATTTCCTTTGATCTAATTATTCCACTTGTACAAACACATTTCATAAACATAGTCCGTTTTACCTATGCTCATGTTTCTTTAATGTGAATTCTTTATACTTATTTATAAATAGAGTAATGGATGCAAATATCACAGAGAAGCTGTGTAGATTTATACTTGATTTTTTCCAGGAAAGGAAGTAGGCAAAGCATGAGTAGAAATACAACCTTCAGCATGAAAGGAAAAACATCCACAGCTGGCCTTCCGCAGTAGTATCAGGACTCCATTTGAGAAGCAGAGCCTACACCCAGGCTTCCCCATGATAATGGGTCATCCTCAGGCTTAAATAATGCTCATTTCATAGCAGGTTCCAAGGCTACCTCTGCCCACCTTAATGACCTCTACCCAGCTCACTGCTCTACTATAAATGCACTCCTTCAGCACCATCAGCCCTACTCTTAACAGCATTTCCATTTAGTGATTTTGTACATTTTTAATATCCATTGTGACAGCCTACAGACACACAGAGCTCTTTGCCTGTGCAGGCCACACCATCTCCCCAAGTACCATTTTCTGTTTTTGTTGGTGATCTAGTTTCAAAGGTGCACGGCACTGCTTTGAAGAACATGAGGCCTTTTTAGGAGCCCAAAGAAGAAAGCCTATACTTACAAAAGTGAGTGAAGAGATGTGAGTATGAGGGTGATGATTTCCAGACTGTAACAGTAAATACTTTGAAACCTAGAGTCCATCAATTGAGGAATGACTAAATAAATTATTATATTTCCTTTCTGTAGAATACTATGCTATTATCAAAAATAAGTAGATCTATAGGCATGAAAATTTCACCAAGATATATTAATTTTTAAAAGTTACTAAGCAATATGTATTTTAACATTAAAAGTAGGAATATAACATTATATCTGCATGTACTAAATTTGTTCCTGATGGTTACATATAAGGATGGAAGTGTTACTAGTGGAGAATTTTTATGTTTTAATAAATATATTTCTGTACAATTTAAGTCTTTCAAAACAATATGCATGCATTCATGTAGTGATTCTTAAATAACCTACTTTAAATTCAAACCCTGAAAATCTACAAGAAAATGTTCAGCTCTCAAAATAGAGGAAGATAGAAATGGAAAAAGATAAAGATGAATAGCCTGTATTAGTAAATTTCAAACCCTTACTATGTCAAAAATCATAAATAAAATGAAAAGATAAACACAGGCTTGAAAAACATGTGCAACACATATAACTGATATATCAATACCTTCTTTAACCTGTGAGCACATCAGCACTGTTGGAAAATGTAGCCAGGAGAACTCAGTACCAAACTTCAGGGTGAGCCACTTATCTACTCACTTGCAGTCAATTCCAGGAAACTACCAGCACCACCCTACCCCACCAGAGAGCCCCACTCAAAGCGAACTTATTTATGAAGTGGAGGACTTAAGTAAGCAGATAAATACCAAAAATAGAAAAGCCACAGCTTTATATGTCCAATTCCTCCTCCTCAACTTATCAATCAAATAATTCACTCCTCCTCTCATAGACAAAAAACAGTCAGGACACTGAGAATGACAGGGGTGTACCAGAAGAGTAGGTAAAGATTTAAATTTGTAATTAGGGGTAGTAAACCACAAAGAGATGAAAACCTTTCAAGAATAATTAATGAACGCCTAGTTATTAATATAATTGGTAAAATATACTGTAAAACAGCTTCTACCATTTTAAAAGAAATTTGTTCCTTTCAGAATTTTTTACATAACTTCTGCAGTAGATAAACTTCAAGCCCTTATGTGAAACATAAAACATTATCATTAACCTTGACTTAGAGGTTTAAGAATATAGAACAGTTCCCTGACTCAGCACTCCTCTGAAGGAGAAAAATAGGGTTGAAATTTTTATCATAAGTGTCAAATAATATTCTTTAGAATCCAAATGTCTCACCAATCTGTTTTACCTTACATCATACTATAATTTAATTAGGATTGAAATGTATCCATGATCTACATAGAGCCAAAAATTATGAAAAGGAATATAGAAAGAATTATAAAGTACTTGTAGATTCATTATAACAAGTGTAGTGCTACAGTAATGTTCAATTGAAAGAACACTTACATCAAAAGAGGTATTGAGAAAGAAAATGATTTGATGGACTCCTCTTAATTTTAAGTTAGTGAGCAAATTGTCCTTACAAAATTCAAGCACTCTGTTCATGTCAGGGCATATAATCTCAAAACATTCTTAACCAGAGTAATTTGGGGATGGCTGAAGGTGATATTCAGGATAAAAGGTCACTTTTAACGTTTTTGCTTTTATTTGAATTTTTTTCCTTCTTCCCATACTAGAAAAATGATCAACCTTACACAAGTAAAATTCTCCTCTCCCCTCAATTTTCAGATGCTGGTCTGCGGGGGATTTGACAAGGCTTCTTTTAGTTATATTTGTGATGAATGCTGCAAGAGCTATTCACTCATCCTAACAGTGGGACATTCCAATTCTCCACTGTATTACACGCCAGCTTGCCATGTACTTGTTTGGGCCAGTGAAAAAAGAAATGTGATATGTGTCACTTCTGTGTACTTCGTCACGCTTTTCCCCTACTCTGTCATGGGACTAGCAATGCTCCAGAGAAGCCAGTGTCATCGGCCTGGGTTCCATGACACTCTAAGTGATGTTTAGTGCAAGATATAAACATTTGGTGTTGTAAGACCTTGGGAGTTTGGATTTGTTGATTTTAGTAGAGCGTTCCTATCCCTATAGATACCAAGAATCATCCAGGAGAAAGGAGAGAATAAGCATTTGGCCTACTTTCCTCTTCTGGATTAAAAGGAAGAAAAATTATTCTTTTTTATTTTTCATTCCCAAGTGCCTTGCTTGAATTGGCTTATTAAAACAGAAAAAGGATCATCTGGTCTAATAATCTGTAGACATAATCACTATCTTTATTTCTATAAAAACTGGTTACTGCTTACTAAATATGAAAGATTTATTTTAGTCTTGCCATTAAAAACCTTCATCCAATTTCTGATCTGAATCTATGCGAATGGTCATTTGTTAAAAGAAATCAAAATAATACTAACTTCCATTAGGAGAAAAATACATTATTATTTAATTCCTGAATCAAATAAGCTTCTATTTATTTTTACTGCGAATAAGTATGTTTTAAAGTAATAAGAGAATGAATAATGATGGTGCTCTTAGAAAACTATGTAATTTACAAATGAAAAACACTAATCTTAACAAATTCTTGGGCAAAGAAAGTTATGGCCTACTGAAGAGAACTTGATGCTTTCAATTAAAATAACACTTTTGAAAAAAGTCTCTACCACCTTTATTTGAACAGTACTTCTGTTGCAAGAGAAAAGCTGCCAAATCTGTCTAGAATTGATTAATAAGGAGAATAATTGCCTCCTACTAATTTTAATCTTTTGTACAGCTTTGCCTCTCACGGGATAAACATGAGGACTATATGGCGTTATCATCAAATCTGAACCTAACCATTCCCTTGCCAGTAGCCAATGAAGTGCAAACACAAATTAAACTAGATTGAGGATTATACTACTTGGCTGTTTGAAAATTTATATGACTGCAAAGCATGCAGGCAGAGAGAAACAGATGGCAATACTGAGCAAAATTTTCTTTCTGGATATTGCCCATCTGTTTTCCTCTTTGCATTTCTACTTTAAGCTATTCTAGACGTTCTAATTTTTTTTGCAGTTGCATAAATTAGCTATTCAAATTTTCAGTGGTCAAGTAACATAGAGTTGATGATTTTCATGTAAGCAATAATAAAAATTGTAATTTATATTGCGTGCTTATCAGGTTCCAGTCACTCTCCTAAAGCTTTTAAATGTCTCAGGATTTTTTTATTACCACTAAATAGATACCATTATTATCTTCATTTTACAGATGAGAAAATTGAAGAATAAGGAGTTTAAGACAATTTTCCAGTTCACATTGTTAGGAAATGGTGGAATAGGGATTTAACCCTATTTTAATATGTCAAGCCTTGGAAGAAAATAAAAGACTTTTATTTTGTTCTAAAATTCAATGTACTCATTTATTATTAATTTTTATATTTTTATTTATAATCAAACTTAAAATATATTTTATTTAATCTTTCTCAAATTCAGCGAAGATTTTTAAACAAAAATATTTCACATATTTCAAAAAATTTCAAAAGAGTTTATAAGTGATGAGTTTATATCAAGCCGCTGAATTTTAGATTTAGAAAGGACATTAAATATTTTATCTAGTGCTTCTCAAGCCTTTAAGCAACAGAACTCTTCTTTAAATAAAATTAGATGAAAATCTGATTTTTATAACCAATAACTTACTCAGATGGAAGTGCCTGTAGATAATTGTTGGGGGGGGAGAAGGGAGCTAGAGTCCTGTCCATTCAACAGCTCTCTCCTTTTTTCCCTCTTTTTCCCTTGCAGTGGTCCCCAGTACTCATTCTGGGACCTCCTACTGCCTTACAGATCCCTGAATAAAACAACTGGTACTTCCTAACAACAATATCTGCTTAATAAGGAGATAATGTTTATTTGAACAAGCCTCAGTTTCATTAAAACCCAATTTACAGACAATCCCCAAATGTAACCACTTACCTTTACCCACTCTCTCCATCCTCAGAAGCCAAACTGTGCCACCAAAGGAATCTCCGGAAGAAGCTTAAAGTTTTTCGAATCATCTGTGTATTTAGAAATAGAGAAGAGGAGAAGCTGTAGAAAGCCAAAGAGCTTTTGTGCGCCAACCTTGGTGACCTACAGGCAGAGCCAGCCTACTAACATGGTCGTTCATCAAACCACATTTACAGGCAAATACAGTGGTACAAATACTGGTGTAAATTAATTAAAAAGAGGTCAACAACTTTGGAATATGGATCTCATTGGATTTTGCAGTGAATTTCGGTGAGTGCTATACTTCAATACTAGGTTAGAAAATTAATTGTAGACAGAGAAGTACATGTGCAAGGGGATCAATAAGTAGGTTGGGAAAGATTTTGGCTATTTTTTTTCAAAAGCCTTAAAAATATGAAGAGGCCTCTTTTTCTCTTCTCCCACTGTATTTCATGACTTCCTTTTCACAGGACCTAAAATCTACATTAGCATAATCATACTGTACCTACTTTATAGCCTCATAGGATTAAGTTGGCTGGTGTGGGCAAGCCTAGTAACCAACCTAATTAAGATTACAATATGTTTTTCTTTGGGAATGATCATCTAAAGTCCAAATAACCAACTTATAAAAAAAATGGTTTAAAAAAATCAGTGCCTATCTTGGAGTTGTCTTTGCAAACACATACACACACACACACACACATGACTGTGGTTTCTCAGGCTCTCCCGACCTAAAGCACTAGTAAGAACATTGATCTGATTCTTGGTACATACACGGAAAATCTGTTAACTCTTACACTCATTTTCATAATATAGCTGGAGGGGACCTGGAACATCTGGATGCTCCACAGAACAATATAATGTTTCCTTATATATTAACAACATCATGCTGAAGAAGCCAGATAAGCAATAAAAGGCAACTACATTGGAAGCCTTGGTAAGACAAATAAGCTTCAGAAGGGAGGAAATATATTCTATGGAAATTC
Organism: Avahi laniger; assembly: GCA_963575035.1. Taxonomy (NCBI): domain Eukaryota; kingdom Metazoa; phylum Chordata; class Mammalia; order Primates; family Indriidae; genus Avahi; species Avahi laniger. The sequence continues at coordinate 42,765 of CAUYSK010039291.1, read as the reverse complement.
AGGGGTACGGGTGAAACTGGACGCAGGGGAGAGGTCAGCGGTCTGAGGTACGGCATGCCAGAAGATCCCTTCCAAAGGACACGGCAAATTGTTGTACCTTACACCGGTCCATGGCCTACTGGGGGCCAGGCTGCAGCGGGAGGTGGGCAGCTGGCGGGCAAGCGAGGCTTCATCTGTGTTTGTACTGCTCCCCATAACTCGCTTCACCGCACGGGCTCCGCCTCCTGTCGGATCAGCAGCACGGGATCTTAGGAGGGGGAACCCTACTGTGGACTGCGCATGCGCGGGATCTAGGTGGTACGCTCCTCGCGAGAGTCTAGTGCCTGATAGTCTGGGATGGAGCTGGGCGGTGTTGCTGGCGCTGGGGAGCAGTTGCAAGTGCAGATTGTCATTGGCAGAGAGGTTTGCGCAATGAATGCGGTGCGCGCTTCGGTCATCCCTGGAACTATCCCCTCACTCCCTCCCTCGCACTCCTCCCCTGCTTCCTGGTACATGGAAGGCTTGTCTTCTGTGAAGCTGGTCCCTGGTGCCAAAAAGGTTAGGGACTGCTGTTAAACCTCCCTACACTAAAAAGGAAGTATAGTTCTTACTGGGCCTCCTGGGGTTCGTTCAAGTCTTTGATGATGTTATTCATTTCTCCAGGGATAAGGCATTGGTTTGAATTTATTATCTTGCTAGGGAAAAAAAAGCTCCACAGATTCCATTTGACTCTCGCTATCATAGGAACTTTTATTCCGTGCTCAGATGAGTTAAATCGAAGTGTTGTTCATTGCTGAATATATGTATGCCAATCATACTTAGGATTTGGCAGAATAGCTATGAGGTAATGTGTCAGACCCTATTAGTTAACAACTTAATATTCATTCTCCACTTCATTCTTGCTAACACCCTCACTTTAATTCAGGGAGCAATGTATGCAGCCCAAATGAATGTACCATGACAAATCCACCTTTTTTTTTACTTTATTGTCAGGGTGGGCACACATATGACTCAGTCCTGGCAATGATACCTTAGCACTGTGGTCCCCAACCCCCAAGCTGCCAAAGGATAACCGTGTCGGTGGCCTATTAAGAACCCAGCTGCACAGCAGGAGGCGAGCAGTAGCGGGGCTAGCAAAACTTCATCAGTATTTACAGCCTCCCCATCGCTCACATCACCACCTGAGCTCTGCCTCCTGTCAGATCAGCAGCTGCATTAGATTCTCATAGGAATGTGAACCCTACTGTAAACTGCCCATGCGCGTGATCTAAGGTTGCGTGCTCCTTATGAGACTCTAATGCCTGGTGATCTGAAGTGGAGCTGAGGCAGTGATGCCTAGCACTGGGGAGCAGCCGCAAATGTAATGAATGTACTGCTCTTGAATCATTCTAAAATCATCCCTAACCCCTCCTCTCCCGTGGAAAAATTGGCTTCCATGAAACTGGTCCCTGGTGCCAAAAAGGTTGGGGACCACTGCTAGCAGACGTGTGTCAGATTGATGGCATTCCTTGGAAAGTTATTTGCTTGCTTAATAAAAGGGAGAATACGCAGCAGATTTAGTCTTTTGTTCCTTAACTTGAGCCTGCCTTAAACGTAAATGTATAGGCAGGAGTTGCAGTGGCCATCCTTTGCTATGAGGGAACAGCATGCAGGGCTGTTGAGTGCATTGACTGCTGCTTACCTCCAGACATCTTGGTCTAGGTGCAGCATGAATGCTTGCTTATTTAAACCACACTAGTTGGATTTTTCCTACTTACAAGCAAATATAAATCTAATGAAAACAAATGGGGTAATCTGGGAGATTAAACAACTATGTTTAAGTTGTTTGTGACTCTATGTACTGAAAAGCAAGACCTGTTTATCTCTTTATCTGGGCAGTGGTTTGTATTTGTAATCCATGCGCTAATAATTGTGATAACAAGAAATTCAACCGACATAATACAGCAATACACAAACTCAAACTTATGTTTCATATTCAACATCTTATTTCTATGTAGCAAAAAAAGATAATTTTGTTTTGTTTTGTTTTTAGCATGGCCATAGAAATGTTCTCTTACTTATAGTCTGTGCCTTAAGCCAAGAATTTTAGAATTTGAGCAAATCATCCTTTTTTTTTTTAAGATGTTCATATAATTAGGAAAAAAATCTTTCATATTCATTGAATTCTTCTTCATACTACATTGTCACAGCCACTCGTCTCTTGCAGCCTTTCTTTGACTGATTATTTCATATTTCATAGTATATGACCACAGGAGATAATTGAATTAGTGGCTCAGGTATCGCAGGTACCAGGTACCAGATAGCCATTGACTACCAAGTTCTATCCTTTAATATTCACTGGAATTTTTCTGCCTTTGGGCCAGTTAACAAATCCCAGACTTCTCAACCCCCATGCACTCCACCATCCTAATTTTATTAATAAGGGATCTTCACTGAAAGCAACAAAGGCTGACACTGGCTGATTCAAGGTAAAAGAATGTTTTGAAATAAACTCCAACAGCATTGGAGGACCAGAATGAGAAGTCACACAGCTAGAGCGGCGGCCAAAATGATACCCTGTGAACTTGTATGACTGTTCTTCGTATGACTGTTGCTATTGCTGAAATATGTTCAAAGCTACAGGAAGCACCTCTAGCAGTTCTGGATGTCACTGCTGGGACTCCTGCTACTGCTGCCCCTAAAAGATGGTTATCTGCTACTGCTAAGCCTGTCTTTGTCTTCCACCAAACAGATTCTGTGTATATTTCTTTGCAACATTATCTCATAATTCAAAGTGTAGGCCACATGCACTTGGTTTCCAAACCTAAGTGCAAGGGAGGCTAGACAGGCAAGCATCATAAATATTTGCCATTTAAGCTTCTGTATAGGAGAGTAGACTCCCTCCAATTAAGGGATTTAGGTCAGGAATACCCTATAGAGAGAAAAGTATATATAATAAACAGCTTAAAACAAACTAACAGAAAGGCAAATTCCAATATAAATTGTTAACATTTATCAAATGTTTGCAATTTCCAAGCACTGTTTTATTAGCTTTCTATTACTATATATTAATTCATTTCATGCTTTCATTATTCCATTTCCCATTTTGGGGAGCAGAAACTAAAATATAATAAGGTTATATAGCTTCTTGGAGGTCACAGTTAATAAATGACAGAAGAAAATTCTATTTCAGGTCTGTCAGATTCCAAATCCACACTTTTACCTATTATGTTCATTGTTTATAATTGTATAATTAAATTCTTACAAGGTTTAAAGTGTATAGTAATTTTGACATATAATATTGTTTTATTTCTTGGGGAAAACTGATAAAGTGCTAAGGAAATGTCATATGAAAGAAGAAGAATGTAAGCTTGTGATTGAATTTAAAACCTGAATCATTCGATTAAAACTTTTGCCATAGGCCTAAAAGTTCTTAGAATTGCGAAATTGAGTCAAAGACTCTAGTTATAAAATTACACTTTACTTTAGAATATATTGTAAACCTCTGAGCAGACCTCAACAGATATATATATATATATACGTATATTTTTTCTTTTTTCTTTTTTTTTTTTTGCTTTGGGACAATGACTCAATATATTGCTTTCTGGATAACATCAGCGAATATAATAAAGAAAGTGATATTGCCAGAGGTGCTTTTCTCTTTACTGAACAACCAAATAGCAAAATAATAGATTTTGACATGGATAGCAGCTATACATTATGGAGGAATGCTTACTTTCAAGGCTTAAATAATTTAACTTTTTTTTACTTTTTTTAAATGAGTGTTTTCATATTTCAGGTTAATGGTATTATTTATATGTATTATGAGGTAACTTTGGCCAAAAAAAATTAGAATAAAAATATCAATATAAAGTAATAGATTTGTATTTGTCAGAAACAACGGTCTCAATTATGCTCAGTATGGGACATGTTTCATGATAAGCGCTCTGTAATTGTTTACTGATTGAAGAAATGCCAATACTGTGACTCATTACTGACTATTTATCTACACTGTTCTTCTTAACAGGTTTCCCAAGCCTTGTCCATGTCACTGAAGCCTGTATCTTCTTGCCTCTTTATATCAGCAGTTGATTTCCTCTCCAGCTTTATTGAAAGAGGAAGAACATCTAACATGAATGCTCAACGTTCTTCCCCATTTCAATTGTCCTGCCATTTTACTTCTTCCCTCCTTCTCCCCACATCTCTCTCTCTCTTATTTTGCTGGTTCCTTTCCTCCCTTTCTTTCATTTATTTTCTCCCTCACTTCCTTCTTAATTCCTTTCTTCCTTCCTTTTTAAACGAAAAACCAGCCAGGAAAGTAGAATCAGGCAACAAGAAAAAAACTATGATCAATTCGAAGGCAAAAGCCATGATTTTGAATTTCAGTGACAAAATTCCAGTCCCTGAAACAGAAGGGTAAAACACTTCAGAATCTTAGAAGAGTCAGGTGACTAAAAAAAATGATTAAGGGATTTAGATGACACAAAGGATAATTCTGGTTCATTTTAGTAGCCAATTTACTGAAGGTCCATCATGAGCCAAATTTAGCCCAAGGTCATGGAAATGCAAAGATAGATGAGATGAGATATAGCCCTTTGCTGGGGCATCTCGTGGTCCAGAGAAGGTGGTAGAATAGAGAAAAACTAATAAATGTTCTATAATCAAATCTTCTAAGAGACATAGAGAGAACAGGTATAAAATGCTATAAAAAACAGATGAAGGAGTGTATTACTTTGAAATCCCCTAAGAACAGATCCTGAGCCAATATGCTACTTAGTAATTAAGAGCTACTCCTAGAGGAAAGTTAATTTCTAGGAACCTCTTTTCTTCATCTCCTCATCCCAACTCTTACTTTGTGAAGTGGATTCAGTAGTAGAATGACAAAGTAGATTCAATAACCCAAGGGCTGCCATTAGACAAAAGTGGCCATTGGAAATCAGGCCATTGTACATGGAAAGGATAGGCAGAACCAGGGGAATGTAGGCAAAATGCCAATAACGTCCACCACAAAAACTAATATTGTAGAAAGGGTCAGAAAAATTTACAAGCAAAAGTGAATTGGACTGTGGCATTGAAATACAAGTGAGTGTTTTCTAAGAAAAACAACACAAGATCATACTATGGAGAGAAAATGAAGAAATATGTTTGGAATATATAGTATGTGCCTACTAAATAGCGTATACTTAGAGGACGGGCTACCTTATGGGGTATGGAGACAAGGCTGGAAAGATAACCTGGAAATCATTGTGAAAATCCTTGTATGCCATGGTACAGATAGACTCAGTAGGTTAAAGGAGAAACATCTTAGGGTCCAGATCAAAACCGTGTTTTACAATGTCATCATTCATAGAACACTTTTTCCAAGTGCCTCATGTAAATATTCTGTCCTATTCCTCAAAACAAAATCCCCAATATATACTACTACCCCCATTTTATAGAATGGGAACCTGAAGCACAAAGTGGTTAAGCAATGCACCCAAGGTCAGGCTGACAAGGTAGAGTTAGAATCTGGACCTCCCTTATCTGAGGTTTCACTTTCTGTGGTTTCAGTTACCCATGGTCAACTGCAGTTCGAAGATAGATGAGTATAGTACAAAAAGATATTTTGAGAGAGACTCAATATTTACATAACTTTTATTATAGTATAGTATTATAGTCATTCTATTTTATATTATTTATTGTTGTTAATATCTTAGTGCACCTAATTTATAAATTAAACTTTATTGTGGATATGTATGTATAGAAAAAACAGTACATAACAGTATATAGTATAATTTGATACTATTCGCAGTTTCAGATGTCCACTAGGGAACCTGGAACATGTCCCCTGTGAATAAGGGGAAACTATTGTAGTTTGACAACAGAATCAAGACTCTTTTTTAACTCTGCACATATTAACTCCAGCTCTTCTGGGAGTGGCTTGAAAGATAAATTATAAATGGAAGTCTAGTTGCAATGGAAATCAATAAGAGGCAATACCAAATGACTGGACAAAAGATGATGGAATTCATAGACTGAAAAGTAAGAGTCGAAATGAACATATGAGAAAGGCTTTTGAGGTGAAAACAATCACACTTAATAAACAACTAAATGTAGGATAGAAGGTATGAGGTAGAAGGTAGAGTTAAGGATGATTCCAAAATTTCTTACTTGAATGCTGTGGTTTTATTGAAGCAAAGAGTTTGGAAGAAAGAATATATTTGCATCCATGAAAAATAATAAGTTCATTTAATTAATCCATGCATCCTACTAATGGAGCAAGCCAGAACCCCAGTTTTCAGAAAAAAAGGTAAAAGGTGAGAGCTGGATTAGTGGTCATGGTGATGATTGAGCCTCAACCTACTAAATGAAATATCCTTACCTCTTTCCTCTCTTGTGTCAAAACTGGTTCAGAAACAAAGTTGATGGAGTCAAGAGGCAATGAATGTGAGAGAAGAAAAATTGCAGAGCCTAGAGAATCAGTCTCAACCCAACACCATCCAAGTCAACAATTAATATACTCTAAATAAAAATGTTAAAGCTAAATAAATATACTCTAAATAAAAGTGTCTTTGAGTAATTCCATAGAAAATATATGCTCCATTTACCAGAGTTATTGTTTGACTATGTAAACCAACATTTCTAAAATAAACAGATCAAGTAATATGTTGAAAGACTATCATAAAGCTCACATAGTTGCAATTTACTCAAAAAAATTCTACTTAAAACATTGAAAAACATTAGAATTTGGGCAATGTAAAGAAGTCATTTATGCCAACTCATGAAAGACATCCCATGTTTTTCTCATAAGTAAATAGTTCTCAAGTCTAATACCTTTAAGCAATCTGAGGAATTACTCTCTGAAGGTTTCCACATAAAATGCTAGCGTCCCACAATATAAAATGAGACTCCTGTGTCTTCCTTTGTGCATTTAATTCTTCATGCCCCAGGTGATCGAACTAACCTCTAGATTGAAAATAAGTAACCTACTGTCCTTTATACAATTGGAGTTAGAAGTAACTGACATGAAAACAATGTAAGAGGAAAACAGTGTTTTCTTGGAATACATAGCATAAATATACCATTCTTTGCCTTGAGGTTCATTGTTTTTTTTTCATTTGTTTGTTTAATATTCTAAGATCATAGAACTAAGAAATGGGCTATTGTCTACAGTACTTACAAATATGAAATAACCTTATTAACAGCAACTACTCAAATACCACTGGATTATGATTCCATCTGTCTAGAAAAAATACTCAGCATCCTCACCCAGTCCTCCATCCCCTGTTGTTTTGTCTCATAGAAGCTTACAAACAATTCTCTGGTCTTAGTCCAGCATCTCCCTGAAGTTTGCTATCTACCAAGGACTCTGAGGATGGCCCCCTCACACTGCTGCTGCTGTCTGTGCCCTCCATGAAAATATTATTTCTGGATTAAGGTAGCTTCTCTTGTTGCTTACAAAGCTGCAAGCTCGCTAGGAACAAAACGACACTGAATTTCCTTCAGTTTTCACTATGTCTGCATCATGCTGTGTTGCTTAGAAAAAATAAACAAGTGGAATGGACCTCCCTCTCTTTCTCTGCTGGATTTCAGACCAGAGCCTTGAACTGGCATTGCTGGAGCCTCCATTGTTTCATGGAATCCTTTATAAAAAGAGCTCTTTTGATTTTTGGCTGCTACCCCTCTGCTCATAGTTTCAGGTGTATTCAGGGGTGACTTTCTCTGCACTTTCCCACTCTCCCATCCCAACCAACAACCAGCTTCAAGCCCCTTCTTCTTCATGCAAATCAACTCGTATATGGCCTGACTTAGCAGCAATCCCTTTTACATATAGTACACAATACCTTGACTACTGAAATGTTGTCCGAGCTTGCTCTACTGGAGGATTTTAAGAAATATTAGCACCGTAATATTTTTGGAAAGTTTTAAGCACGGTTTGGCCTGAAGATATGCACATTATCAAGGTATCCTTTCTGGAACTCTTTTCTGGACTAAATAATATTGCCTATATCCTTAATCTTTCTATTTTTTTCCTCCAAATATAGTCATATACAAACCCACATTTATTTGTTCTGTGTAGGACATTATATGAGGATAAAAATGTATAAAGAACTGAAGAATTTTGAGTCTAATATCTTAAAAGGTTTGAACTAAAGCTTTATATCTTGTTCATTTGAACTGCAAACAGAATTGCCTTTTTCAGTCCCTAAAGAAGAATTTACAGCATCTGTCAACTTCTCACACAAACTATCCTGAGCTTATTTTGTGTGAAGGTTAATTTTATGTGTCAACTTGACTAGCGCAAGGGATGCCCAGACGTTTGGTCAGACGTTATGGGTGTGTCTGTGAGTGTGTTTCTGGATGCCATTCACATTTGAATAGGTAGACTGAGTAAAGAAGATTGTAATAATGTGGGTGAGCCCCATCCAATCAGCTGAAGTCCTGAACAGAATAAGAAGGCTGACCCTTCCCTGAGTAAGAGAGAATTCTTGCCTCACTGCCTTTGAGCTGGGACATTCATTTTCTGTTTTGTTGTGTTTTGTTTTGGTTTTTTGCCTTCTAACTCAAACTGAAACATTAACTCTTCCTGCATCAAGCACTTACCAGCCTGCATACTGGAACTAAATCATCAGTTCATCTGTTTCTCAGCCCTTTGGACTCAGACTAGAATAAAACCCTCAGCTCTCCAGGGTCTCCAGCTTGCCAACTGCAAATCTGGGGACTTGTCAGCCTCTGTAATTACATGAGCCAATTCCTTGTAATACGTATAGATTCTATTGGTTCTGAATATATCTACAGGTTCAGAGCCTATTCATTCTGTTTCCCTGGAGAGTTCTAACCAATACATATTGTATATTGGTCTAGTGTTCTCAAGATCCTTCTACCTGGAATTTTGCCTCAGCTCATCCAGAGTAATTTTCTAAAACCAAAAAGACAAAGAGGAATATTAAGTCTTCCTTCCCTCTTCAGACACAGTTGTCAGTCCTGGAATTCTATTTGAAATAGGAGGTGTGATTGTTGATGGCACCAGAGAAATGGAAGAGATAAATCACTTATAACTTTCATATATGCTATACTTTAGCACTCTTAAACCATTCAATATTCAACCAGATCTAGAAATCCAATATTACCATGCTTCCAGATGGAAAGATATTTGAACTGAGCATAATGGATTCACATGACAAGTGTCTTCCAGATGCTTTTAAGAGCTATATTTTTAGATTTTATTTATTTATTTATTTAAAGATACATTTTTAACAAGTGTCCAATTTACATAACCAATAAGGCACTTCATTAGAACACATTACAATACACACTTAGCCACATTTAAGACTTTTGTATCTCCAGACTTAAAAACTTTGATAAGATCTATATAGAAAAATAGATAACCTTTAGGAATACAGATTCATTTTGAGAAAAAAAAGTTAGGATTACTGTAATATTTGTAGACATGTTCTTCAGATGTGTTTTTTATTTATTTCTAGATATAATTTAAGATGTATGATTATATTAACAAAATCTCCAAGATGAGATTTCATGATTTTTGTGGTTCTTTCTGCTGACTTTGAAAAATGTGCCTGTAGTGAATTAGTTGGTCACCTAGTTAGCACCTACTGGCTCCTTTTGCCTTCCTGAAAGCATTACTAATTTCAGGTTGAGTGTACACCATTCTGCAATGCAGCCCATGTGTTCTGAGGGAAGTCAAACTTAATAGTGTGGCATCTGATTGATCTAAGTCAATCAGCACATTTTTATTCCCTTGGTTCAAAGGTATGGAGGTGATCCTAACTGATCCAATCAGAGACGGAATTTTAAAAAGTGCATGTTAGGACTTTTGCTGGTTCAATAACTTGGTCAAGGCAAAAAGCTAGCAAGGAGGGAACCAGGGCTCAAATCCATAGAATCCAGCTTCATCCTACAGGATTAATCACTGGATGATTTTTCCCAGAATAGCTGTCCTTCTGTAATTTAAAATTGATCAAAATAAAAATAAAATAATTACCACAAATATTTGAAAAGACAGATGACAATCAAGCAGTTATATGAATAAAATTAAATCTAGTAATTAAGTAATCTATTTCCAGTAGTGATGTATATTTATACAAAGGATACACTAAGGAATAATGAGTTCTAATGTGTATATTTTTAGATACGTTGAACTTAGAAATATTTGTCAGGGCAGATGAAGCTGTAGCAACTATTTAAAAGATGGATTTTCTTGTCTATGATAATATTTTGCATTTCAGAAAGCCGAGAAACTATGCAGAGATGGGAGTAAATTGATCAAATGGTGAATTTATTCATATTTATAATTGTTCCAACTATTTTGATAAATGAAGTAAAAATATTTTATAAAACTATTTCTAACTTTTGTTATTTTGTGTACATAAATACTTGGTAATTTCCTAATATTCCACAAGATTCATTTACCTTGTCACTTAATATATTTCATGCTCCCACAACATCCTGAAAATGTGATTCAATCATTTTGAATCCAAGTACCACCCAGTTACTCTAGTAATTTCTGAAATTGTATGACTCTTTCCAAAGATAGAAAGATTTGGTCACCTGTGAGTATTGTCAAGACTTTACTGTCAAAGCCTTCTCAAAGAAATAGATCCCATTAGAGCATATCCTCCACAAAGACTGAAAAAATATCTTATATCAGCCATGGAATTACCATGACACTGAGCGTAAATGCTCAGGAAAAACTAATTAGGCCATCCATAAATAAATTGGTCAATTGATCAAATTTTATTTCTGTTAAAATATAAACTTATGACCCCTAGAGATCTCTCTCTGCCTGAGCCTCCACTTTTGGTAACTTACTTAGCTCATGATCATTTACTATTGTTTGTGGCTCTGTGATATTTTGTATATGTTACGTAGTCTTCTCCATGATTTGATTTTAGAAGCAAAAGAATACAAGTTCTACTTCATAAAAACAATACTTCACATACAAGTATTCTTGTCTGGAGGTAATGTGTCCAAATGGCTATTCTGACTGGGATGTCAATGCCACTGCAGCGTCTGTGCTAGTTATTTGCTGTGATCCCTTGGACCTCCCATCCTCCCTATTCTTCTCCTGTTTCCGCTAATCTGGAGAGACTACATCACTCAAGTTCCCTCATTGTTTGGCTTCCTGTGGGATTTGGATAAAAGAAGGCACCATCAGGGAAATACAGAGCAGAAGGAAAGAGAAATTGAGGCGTTTTATTTTCACTACTTCCTTACTTTGGGCCACATTTCTGTCAGCAGCTATCCCACCTCATCTCACCCCCTCCGCACCCTAATTCACCCACCCATCTACGGCTCTCACTCTGTGACCTTCCTCCATGATGCCAGTTTTTACCAGGCTCCAATGCCAGGATTTCCTGCCTTGAACTTTCGATCTAAGAGTGGTAATGGGAAATCACTATACCTCCTTTGTTTCCTCCACACTGCCCACATCTCCCTAAGTAGTTCTTTTTTACAGAAGCCTTCCTTTAAGCTATGTGAGGTGAATTGTTTTTCCAGTTGTATCAAGAAAATTTTGACTTACTCCAATTGAAATCAGATTAGTTTATGTTGTGAATTGTATGATAGTTCAACCTCATTAAAAATTAAATGGACTTTTTGAGTTCTTCTGAGAAACTGACCCTTAACCAAAATATTGTCTCTAGAGAATGATTCATAATTTTCAAATAGATAATTTCTCAAATAAATATTTGGAAATAACCTTTAAAATGAAGACAAAATAAGTTTCCTTTATTCCTTTTGCTCCTACTGTAGTCCTGGAAATGTAGTAGCTCTTAATATATGGTTATAGAGGGACTGATTTTAGGAAAAAGAAAAGATGATGTTTTGGAAAGGAATTCAAGGGTGGGGGCAATTTTAAAGTTGTGTATTTTCTTGTAACAACTGCAAATATCTGTTATGGGAAGAATCACATTCACCCAAAATTCATATGTTGAAGTCCCAACCTCTAGGACCTCAAAATGTGGAGATAGAACCTTTAACACATTGACTGCCACACTAGAAAAAAAAATTTTTTTCTTTGGGATCATAGCGCTTTGTTACAAAAATAGAATAAAAACTTTGAAAACAAAATGATCCTTCCTAATTTAATGAAAAATTTGTTATTTTTATATTGTTTTCTGTGTGTGAGATATATGCAACTGAAAAATAGTTCATGTGGCTCCCAAGGTGAAGAGACATGTGAGTTACATATGCTTCACCAAGGTCCTGGGCTCACATCTAGCATGAGTTAAATATAACTCACATGGCAGTTACTGTGTTAAAGAGGTAACTAAGGTTATACAAAGTCCTATGAGTGGGCCAGCCCTAATGCATGGACCATATTGGAGATAGGGCCTGCAAAGACAGGATTGAGTTAAAATGAGGCCAATAGTGTGGGACCCTAACCCAATATGATTAATGTCCTTATAAGACAAAAAAGAGACACCAGGAACACAGGCACAGAGAAAAGGCCATGTGAGGCCTTTGGCAGAAGACAGCCATCTGCAAGCCAAGAATAGAGGCCTTACCAGAAACAACTCTGACAACACTTTGATCTTAGACTTCCTGCCTCCAGAACTGTGAAAAATAAATTTCTGTTATTTAAGCCACCCAGCCTGTGGTATTTTGTTATGGCAGCCCTAGCAAGCTAATACAGTATCTCAAGCACTATTTATAAATATAAGATCTTCTAACCTAACTCACTTTCCATATTTAGTGAGGTGGCTGTACATCACCTTTTATTTAAGCCTAATTGTCCTGATTTGACAATAAAATACTAATTCATTCCACATGGGAAAAAAATTGAGTGATGTAAAAATGATGTAGAAACATGAAATTGCAGGTAGAAGCTAAACATTGACAATTATTTTGTGATACAAACTAAACATACACCCTCATTCAGAATAATATCCTCCAGTAAAGACAATGTAGCTTCCCTACTTTTTTATTCCCAGATTTTGGCACGCAGTAGGTACTCATTCTAAATTTTATAGAATTATTGAATTAATGACTCAATAAATTCATAATATGTTTTATAGTAATAATTCTCAAAGTGTAGTTCCTGGATCATCAGCATCAATATCCCCTGAGAACTTCTTAGAAAGGCACATTCCCTAATCCTACTCCAGATTTCTGCATCAAAAATTCTGGGTTCCTGCAACCTGAGTTTTGGGAGCCTTCAGGTGATTTTGATGCAGGCTAAAGTTTGAGAACCACTGACTTACAGTCATTATAAATCTGAGTGTCTCCACATTGAATTAATGACATTGAAAAAGTGTATGAAGAGAAAGAGTTCCTTATCTCATAAACAAATTGAATTATTTCCTTCAGATATTAGTTGATATCAAAATGGAAAGTGTTTTATTATCATTTGGATTCTAAATCTCGCAGTGTTGCAAATAGCAAATTATTAATATTCTAGTACTAAAACATGGATAATGTATTAATAAATTATAACTTCTTAGAAATCTAATGTTTAACATTTAAAATATTAAGGAAGTCTTTCAAAAGATATACTAGATAATAGGTTGAATTTATACAGCATACCATTAGTAACATTTGTCAAACAATAGTAGCGATTCTATTTAATTCAAAATTACTCAACTTAAAACTACATGGAAGATAATACTTCAGTACCTTAAAAATCCCAAATATTTTCTTGCCATCTGTAATTTGATGAAAGATTCTCAACAACTTAAGAATTTTTATAAATCGTCAAATAAAATAGTAAAAAGAAGTTATCTCTAAGACAAAATTTTTACCTTTTTTTTTATTTTTTTCATCTTCAAGTGACATAGATTGGGAGCAATGATTGTTAACTAACTTAGACTTATCAAAAGAAATGCATCAGAATCTACTGTAACACATACACATCCAAGATTTCTTTCACATATGTAAACAGACTCCCTAAAATTGATTTCACTGCTAATATTTCAGTATGTGAATGTTTTTATTTTGTAACATAGTATTCAAAGTGCACCAGAAAAAAAGAAAAACAAAAGAAAGAATCTGCTATTCACAGAGCTTACAGCTGGTAGTTCACAATCTGATTGTAGTAATAATAAGTTACATTAAATAGCAAACATTGTATTTACCTCAACTGTAAGATATGTTTAAACTTGCTTGGTCTACACTCATAGCCTGTTCAACGATTTGTGTTATTGACAATTCTCATGTGGTTTAGCCAGATCACATGAAGTCATTATGTTGTTCCTAAATAATTATTAGGACTGGTTTGGCTCCTAGTTGGCCAACCAGATTTCTGGATAAGAACACTATGATTACTTGGAGTCTAGTGGAATATCTAATAACCACAGTAAAGTTTTGATGTAAAATTATCAGTAGGGACTGGGCGCAGTGGCTCACACCTCTGATCCCAGCACTTTGGGAGGCTGAAGCAAGAGGATCACTTGAGGCTGGGAGTTTGAGACAAGCCTGGGCAACACAGTGAGACCCATCTCTATAGAAAAATTTTAAAATTAGCAGTATGTGGTGGTGCACATTCGTAGGCCTACCTACTCTGAAGACTGATGCAGTAGGATCGCTTGAGCCTAGGAGTTCAAGGCTGCAGATTGTGCAGATTGTGCTGTGATTGTGCTACTGTACTCCAGCCTGGGCAACAGAGTGAGATCTTGTCTCTAAAATAATAATAATAATCAGTTGAATAATGATGAAGGAAAATGATATTTTAAGGAATCTGTAACTACTGTAATATGATATGGACATAAATATTTCTATTTATGGCAATAGAAATCTATGTAGTAGTGCTAATATTTCTGTCTTGTTTCCTACATTCAACATGAAGGAAATGCTGCATTTCTGCTAAAGGTTAGGTAACATAAAGATGCTTTTTTTTCCAATTCATGTTGACAAACTACTTGAATTTTATGGGTTTAGGACCTCCAGGTTAAGAACTCCAGTGTGGAGGAATATTTTATACAAATACCATGAAATTATTAATAGTCAATGGAAACGAGTGGAAAATTCCTCAGGACACATGTTCCAGTTACTTCAACAAATAAATGAAGTATGTAAGTATAGATATATTTTTTCTAAACTGTTGTATTAATAGATTAAATGAATAGAAACATTAAACCAAATGCAATGTTAAGATGGTATTTCAAATAAAGCTGCTTTATAAAAAGCATTTTAGAAACAAGAAAAAATGAACATGGACTTGATATTAGGTTATGTTTCTTTTGCTAAGTTAACAATGGTATTGTGATTAGGTTTTAAAATTCTTATCTAATTGAGATATATACTGAAGTTCTTGTGGGTAAAAATTAATATGTTACATTGGCTTTTCCTTAAAGTACACCAGAAAAAAAGTGGGGGAGGGATTGGTGAAATAAGAATAGCAGAACATTGACAGTTGTTAAAGCTGGGTATATGGAGTTCTATTACATCATCCATAATAGTTTTATTTATTTCAAAATTTCTTCAATACAGTAAATAGATGCTTAAAGATGGAAAATGTCCATAAGCCCTTAAGATAAGAGAAATTTAACCTAAAGTGGCAATAAGTCTTCTAAAGGTGGTGTATTGTGCACATCTTGGGCCACACTTCAATTTCTCTTGACCTGAAATTTTATTCCAGCCATTAACACGGCAACCAGCTGTAAAGAGGTATAAATGACAACATCGTGCTTCAGCTGTTTCTCAGCTCTCTCACTTCTTGGCAAAGGGATTCTCCTCTATCCCACTGTTGAGTTGCCCAGAGGAATCCATTCAGCCATTTGGATACAAGGGCAAACCAGGCAGTGCAAGGGCGTTAACACCCTAAGGGCAACCCTTGACCAATGAGGGACAGAGGCTGCTAAAAATTACTTCCTTTTTCCATTCTTCCAGCAGACAATTCTGAGCGAGTTTGACCAACCTCCTCAATAGGTCGTTAGTAGAATTTAGCCTCAGGAGCTCACAGTGATCATCTAACTACCCTGGGATTATCTGTTTCATTCTGTCTGGTACCCACTCCTGTTCCCTGGAATGTCTTAGAAAGATAAACTGTCTGGACATAAGCCCCAGTCTCAAGCTTTGCTTCTGGAGGAACTTAAGAGAGTTAAAGGGGAAATTGGATATTAAACTACAGTGAATTTTTAAAGCATAAAACAAATCAGTTAAAATATCATGTCAGTTGGGCTTTCCGGGGAGCAGACTCTCAGACAAAAATAGGAGATCAAGAACTTTATTAAGAAGTAATGCTTCTAAAAGATAAAAGTTGCAGGAAGTAGGATTAAGCAGAGAAAGGTTTGAGATCACAATGAATATCTCACTGTTATGAAAGGACAAGAAGCTTATAAGAAGGATTGAGCAGGTCAACTTTGTGACATCTGATGAAATCTCATCCAACCAACAGGGAACTGTTGAGCAAAGACTGTTCCTTAGTGGAGTCCCATACTGGGCAGATATACCAGGACCAGTACCCAAACCATGCTCAGTCATTGACTAGGGGCTGCCTGGGAACAGCATGGACTTGGAGCGAAAGCTGGGACAGAGACTGAGGGTGCTCACAGCTGTAGGCACTCAGGTTACTGATACAACTGCAGTTAAACAGCAAGTTCTTTCATGAAGGGAGATTCAGAGAGCCCACTTACGTGTTTGCCAAAGGAACACTTTGGAAAAGATTTTTAGAAAATTATTATACTTGATTACCCCTCTTCTTTGTAACCTCAGTGAAAAGGACTATAAAGCTGGAGATAAAATGCAGTAACCATTGGGAACTATAACCACTTACTGTTGGTCATTTATGCTGAAATCAGTAGAGAAAATCTCTGCCAAACTCTGTGAACTTTACGGTAGTCAGTGGCAGTATTTAGAGAAGAGTGGGAAACATGAGTACTGGTGAGAAAAATAAGTTTGAATTAATATTCTACAGGTAGACATGGGTGAAAGAGCATAACAGTCCTGCAGGAGCTTCTCAGTGGTAGTGGGAGCAGCTGCCATAGCAAAAGATTATCCGGACCCTCAGGGAATGGGTGGATGAAAACTTACGCACGTGAGCCAGTATGATGATGAGAGGCTCCAGCAACAGTGCGAGGTGGAGACTTAATTAATTGAACTATGGTAATATTTTTCTGATGAGTAACTTGGAATATTAGAAAATTATACAGATTAATGCTTTTGTAGTTCTTACTCTAGACTTAGCTTGTGTCCCAGGCTGATGTGATCCAACTCCTAAAGACAGACTAAGAAAGGCAAAAAAAGTAGCAATAAATTATCAGCACCAGCCTATTTCTCACAGACTGTGGCTCTCATTTCAGAAAAGCTCTTTTCTGGCTTCAAGTACATCTGCAAACAGGAAAACAGCCATTAGAAAGGTGATGTGAGCATAGTTCAAAAAAAAAAGGATCAGCCTGTAAGTAAGTGAAGCTTAACTATTCTCTTAACAATAATAAAGCACATGTATATACACACACAGTTTACACATAAACCTCATTTCATCACTTTCTCATTGTTATAGATACCAATGAAGAATCAAAAACAGTACTACAACTCTATTGGGTTTTTTTTTCTTCTAGGGTTCTGCCTCACTTTATCGTATTTAATTAATAGCATACCACATATTGGTAGCTGTTAAGCTGATCTCACCAAGCATTCCCAAATAGTCTTTCTAGTACTAACAATTTCTAACCCTATTCAATTTTAAAATAAGAACCAGTTGAAAGGTGCTGAGGGGAATAGTTGAAGTGTTATACCTGGAGTGTTATGGAAAAACCCACAGGGAAAGGCCTAGTTTGCTCATGGCTCTTCATGGCTTTTGAAAGATTGGGGCTTTTTTGTTTTGTTTTGTTTTGTTTTGTTCCATTCCATCTTTGAGAAAGCTTATAACTGGAGAAGAGAGCCTTTAGGCAATTTCTTTTGGGAATAACAACCACAGATATTCTTAGAGAAAAATGACTCTTCCCTTCCATGCTACAACTCAGGGAGAAAATTTTTGTTATGGTCAGTAGAAGTAAAAACACAGCTTTGCCTGCAGAACAAATGCAGACAATACATCAACTTGCCTTTTCTAATATTCCAAGTTACTCATCAGAAAAATACAACTGTAGTTCAGTTCACTAATGTCCATTTACTCTTTAGAATAACTTAGAAAATTATATCTTTAAAAAGCTCTGAGAAAAGGATATGAAAAGATTCAGACGGATGACAATTGTATATCAACGGTCCAACTTTCTATACAGAATTTTTTGTACAAAATTTATTTTGCTCAGATGTGTTCCAGTATTCATGCTTATTGTTTCTACCTTTATGGAGCACAAAAGAAAAAGTTTTACCAAGCACGGTTCTATTTTGTATTTATATGATAGTAAAATCTTTAAATATCTGATAACTAGTTGACTAAACCAGATGCTGGAGATAAGTCTATACTTAGTTGTGACATTTATATATAACACAGCCAAATATAAGCAGCTATTTATGGTTACTACTTCACCAATTCTGAGAATAAATTTGTAAAGTCATATGTGCATGGCGTAACTGTTCCATTTTTGTTGTGTTCAATAATATACTCAGAACATTCCAGTGATTAGGGGCTTGCCATATCACATTACCTCATATGAGCAACATCTCTTATTAGTGATTTGCAACAAATTCGTTCCATGTTTACCTCATGTCATTTTATAATCATAAAGATCCCAGATACAGAGCTGAGCAAATCATTGAAGGAAAGGAAATCATGGCAGAAGGAGAAGAGTGGAATGGCGAAAGAAAGGTCATGAGGATGTCTGGAAGGGAAGGGTAGAGAAAGAGGCACCTTCCCACTCTGATTATTCAGAAAGGCACAAATGTTAATGTTGTCCAGAGACTTAAGAATCTTTCTTCCACCCACATGTGAGCTCTCTTTAAGTCAGCAAGCACTTAAAAAGGATCAGAAATATGCTCAGCTTTAGATTTAGCACCGTGAGGGGTACAAATACACAAAAGGCCTGATAGTTAAGGAGTTTACACTCTATCCCCGACACCATCACTGGCACACAAAATCATTGAGACCTAGTGGGTGACACTAATCTAAAAGCAATAGTAGCTTGAATTAAAACACAGTCAGGTCAAAGGTTTCTCCTTGGACTGGATGGGAGCTGAGGGGCCTGAAGGTTTGGCTAAGGTTTGGTGGGACTATAGGAAATGCGATTTCAAGCATAGAAAACACACAAGGTTAGATTGATATTCATTATCTTGATAGAGATAATCCCCAGATTTCAATGGAATTAACAGGGCTCATTGGAGAGAAAGCTGGTAAACATTTTAAATAGAGGAAAAAGAGGAATAAAAGTTGTCTACAAAGAAAAAAAAGATTAGACACTAAATTTACCCGCTCACTAGTACAGAAAAGTGAGAGACAAATACTTGTGATGATGGGAGTATTCTTAATATGAAGCAAAAAAGATAAAGGCAACTAATATTTATGTATGCTTCCTGTGTCCAAGCAATGCGCTAAGTGCTACTTGTCCTATCAAACTACAACTGCATAAGGCATCGATGGCTTCATGGCCGATCTCCCTGAGAGTATCCCAAGGTTTTATCTTAATATCCCAATGCCAACTGAGATTGGATTATAACTTTGAACACAAGTCTCACCAGGTAATATCAGCAGTCTGTGATAGTGCAACAGAATTCTGAACAGTAAATGACTTATACTACAATTAGGAGTAGCTCTGGTCCACCCCTAGGGACTACTTCTCCTGGGCTGCCTCCTCACATCCAGAGGCAATCTACACACACACAAAGTCCAAGCTCCAGAAATGCTCCTGACATTTGCAAGTCTCAGAACTTTCTCTACTCTGTTGAGATGCTCATTCAAATCAGATTTATCAGGATGTTAAAACTCATTTCCTTCAGGAAGAAAATTTCAGGTGTGTGATTTTCTCCCATTACCTCAGCAAACATCCATATCAAATCTTCAATATCCTCCAGATTTCTAACCCATCTAAAATGATGACCCCTGCTCACCTCTCCAGACTCTTCAGCCTTTAGAGACTTTATCTCCCCCGCAGGGCTGGCAGCCACTCAGACCCGTTGGCTGTTGACCAGATAATCAAACTGCTTTATCCTTCTGTGCCATTGGGTAGTAGTTTTGTTTTTGTTTTTGTTTTTGTTTTGTTTTGTTTTGTTTGGAGGGAGGGGTTGTTGTTGTTTTTGAGACAGGCTCTTGTTCTCTGTCACTGCCCAGGCTAGAGTGCAGTAGCCTCATCACAGCTTACTGCAACCTCAAACCCCTGGGCTTAAGTGATCCTCCTGCCTCAGCCTCCTAAGTAGCTAGGACTATAGGCACACGCCGCCACTCCCGGCTATTTTTTTTCTATTTTTTGTAGAGACAGGGTCTCACTCTTGCCCAGACTTGTCTTGAACTCCTAGCCTCAAGCGATCCTCCCACCTCAGCTTCCCACAGTGCTGGGATTACAAGTCTGAGCTCCCATGCCCAGCAGCCACTGGGTGTCTTAATGTGCTTTTTTTCCTGTCTTTCCTGAAGAATAAGTTTATGCACCACTTCCACTATGAAATTTAGACTAACACCCCAAGATAGATTTAATTTTGTTCATTCTTTTAAAAACTTCTGAGTACTCTTCTATGTATGTCACTCACTATCCTGGGAACGGGAAATACAGCGCCAAATAAAATAGGTAAGTTCTCTCTCCCTTGCAAATTGAGAATCCATTCTGAGAATTTGAGACATAAAAGCTCTTTCTTCAACATTTCAAGTGTGGACCATGTGCACCTCTTCGAAGTACATGGAGTGTACTTCCTTGTTTCCATGTCTCTTTCTCACACTATAAGCAGCTTAGCAGCCTGTACTGTGACCACCGCCTGAGGGTCCCTAGTGCCCAGAAAAGTGTGTGGAGTATAGCTCTGCTATTCAATATCCAAGGGTGGTGTTGTCCTCTGCCAATGTAAAAGAAATCATATTAAATAAATTGAGTTTTTCTCATATCTAAAGGCTTTTTAACACTTTTCTTATCTTAACAACAGCACCTCTTCAAGAAATGGGTCTTATTATTAACCAAATTTGAAAGAAAAACTATCCCCTAAATTCAATCCTGAAGAGTTTATTATTTTTCTTCCAAGCACACATTCCCTCTGAAGATACTTTATGAATTCAATAAATATCATAAATCTTTTAAAAATTTATTTCTTAATTCACACTTATTAATTGATTTCAAGTCTCTCTCTCAAGTAATATTTGAAAATATTGCACATTTTGCACATTGCAAATATTTTGCACATTTGCAAAATGTGCAAAATATTGCACATTTTGGGGGGTGGTGTTGGTGATTTTTATTCCTTGCTGTTGTTTTCCTTACTTTCTCACACATCTTTCCTTTGTCTCTGGAAACCAAGAGTTGACCCAGAGAGAACAAAAAATATCAGTAATCCTATTATGTGTTCATTCTTTCTCTACCTTTTTTATTTTTCACTCTAAATTGACAGTTTCCACTTACTTCTCTAAGGTTTGGATTTTTAGGCTTTACAAACTTCTATTTCTTAGTTTATATACTCTAACTTCTGAAAAAATGACTTTTATTTATCCAATTGTATCTCTACCAATTTTCTATAACTTAAGCTGTCAGTTTCAGCTGCTGAGTCAAAAATGTTCTGCAGGGATGATAGCAGCTTCTGCTCATCACCTTTTTTCTGCACAGGTGGAAGCCAAATGCACAGTGCAAAAAACAGAGATAGAGATTTTAGGACATTATTTTTCTAGGGCAATGACTGATGTCACATTGTATTCTTTCTAGCCAACTTAAAATCCATAGATTGCAATATGTTTTTGCTATTTCTTCATAATCTGATAATGATTATTCCTTATCTTTGTAAAAAAAAACCACTATGTCCAACACCTCTTTTAACTTTTTAATATCTCAATAATGAACCTGCATCTCCTTCCTAAACATAGACCTTTCATTGTTTAGATGTCTTACTCTACCTTCTAGCTTCCTAAGTTTGTTCCTCCTGCGTTTAATTCAAACTACCTAGTACATAGTATCAAAGTCAGCTTGTCCTTTCTCCTCTAGTCAAAATGCAGCTGTCCCAGGTCAAATTCTCTAATTGTAAGATAATGTAACTAGCTATTTGAATCAATAATTTGCATTCAAGATTCCATTTATAACTTTCACTGGTAAAACTTTGGCACATCTGTCTTACTTGTCAATATCGTATGGTTGTTCCCATCACACACCAGTTTCAAATTTTATTTTAAAGCACTTCACTTATTTATTTTGAACATTAACACAGTATTTATTTACATAACAAAAGTGTGATTCTCGTCCTCTTCTTTTGCTGCTGACACCTACCCTTTCTACCAGCCAAGTATGGCTGTGCTTGCTCTTCCTTCGTGGACCCTGAACTTGCACTCAGAGATCTTCTTAATTTTGTGCTTTAAAATATTGCAGGGATACTGATCCTCTCAACAATCATATTAAGGAATTAAATGGAAAGTAATTGTCCCACCACTTTAAATAGGAAGAGCTAGGCTGCAAATAAAAGTGTACACTCTTAATACCAAATAAGTCAGTGGTTTGTCTGAGAAAGGAGCCCAGGGAATTTGCCTCTTGCATTAGCATATCAGTCAGTAGTCTAATTTTTTTTTTTTTTCATTTAAGATAGGACCAAAAGAACCTAGTTTCAGTGTGTCTTAGGCAGAACTCAATTTTATACCAGAGGAAATATCATAAATGTTTACAGAAGAATGCTTTGTGATACGATGCCACAACTTTTTTTAAATGTAAGAGTCAGAGAACTGTAACTCTGTGTCTCAAATTAGAATCCAGTCTAACCAGGAGAAATGACATGGAGAAGAGAACAATAGTCAGTGTCATTATAATATTCACGAAGCTTTTTTTTAACCATACTGTCTAGTTCCAAAGCTATTTTAATCCCATGATGTCATTTATATATTAATTTATTCAATAATTATTTACTGAGTAGATCTTAAATGCCAGTCCCCAGTAAAAAATCCCGTCCTCATGCTTACAATCTTTCAGAGAAAACAGAAGCAATTATTTACAGTGTGTTAACCCCTACACTAGAAAACATAAAATGACTAATAAGAGCACGTGGTCAGGGTGACTCCCTGGGAATTCAGCTCGGTGAGGTGCTCTGAAGGAAACAATATCTTAAGCTAGGGCTTGAAGGGTGAAAAGAGATAAGCAAGTGAGTTGGGAGGTAGAGAGATTAAAGAATGTTCCAGGTAGAGAAAATAACGTGCAAAACCGCAGATAAAAGACAGCATGGCACATAAGATAATCCATTAGAAGTTCATGGTGGTGTATAGGGATGGGAGGTGACACGAGAGGGGGCCAGAAAAATAACTAGGACAGTGTAAACAATAAAATAGAGCAAACTTACTCTGTAAAGGGCTAGGTAGTACATAGTTTAGGCTTAGGGACCATACAGTCTCTTGGCACAACTACTACTCAAATCTGCTATTACAGTGTTCAAGAACTTAGGCAACATGTAAATGAATGGAATTCGTTGAGTGCATAGATCAATTTGTGGACAACCAACATCTTAAAAATATTTAGTCTTCTATCCCATGAACACAGTATATCTCTCCACTTACTTAGTTCTTCCTTAATTTTCCTCAGAGAGGGAAGGGAGGAAGTTGGGAAAAAAGAAAAAAAACGATTTTCCTCAGAGCTGTTTAGCAGTTTTCAGTAAACAAATCTTTCCCCTTTTTATCAGATTTATCCCTATTTCATATTTTGATGCTATTAAAAATAGTATCAATTTATGTTCCTGTTGTTTATTACTAATATGTATAAATATAATTGATTTTTATATATTGATCTTGTATCCTGCACCATTGCTAAACTCACTTAGTTATAGTGGCTTTATTGTGGGTTCCATGGGATAGTCTATGATCATGTCATCTACAAACAATGCAATTTTCTTTCCAAACTAGATTTCCTCTATTTCTTTTGTTTGCCTTATTACATTGGCTAAAGTCTTCAATACAGTGTTGAATAGAAGTGGTATTAAATAGGATATCCTTGCCTTCTTTCTCTTCTTTGAGGGATAGCATTAGTCTTTCACCATCAAATATGAGGTT
Source organism: Avahi laniger (assembly GCA_963575035.1). NCBI lineage: Eukaryota > Metazoa > Chordata > Mammalia > Primates > Indriidae > Avahi > Avahi laniger. The sequence goes on along the minus strand of CAUYSK010039291.1, from coordinate 18,788 downwards.
AGCTGTAGATTTTTCATAGATGACCTTTATCAGGTTGAGAACATTCCCTTCTGTTAGGGTTGATTTTATGTATCAAATTGTCTAGGCTATGCTGTCTAGTTGTTTTGTCAAACAGTAGTCTAGACATTGTTTAAAAGTATTTTTTTAGACGTGACTACCACTTAAATCTGTAGACTTTGAGTAAAACAGGTTACCCTCCACTATGTCCTTGGGCCTCATTCAATCAATGAAGGCCTTAAGAGAAAAAGACTACAAATAAGAAAGAATTCTACTTCCAGACTATCATCAAACTCAACACTGCAACATCTTGCCAGAAATTCCAGCTTACTGGCCTGGCAAATTTCAGACTTGCCAACCAACAGAATCACTTGAACTAATTTCTTAAAGTAAGGAATTAGGATGAATAGATGAATGCCTCTCTGCCTCCATGCATCTATTGATCCATCTCTCCACCCATCCATCTATATCTCCTCTGGTTCTCTGGAGAATGTTGACTATTACACCTTCTATTCCTAGTTTGCTTACTGTTTTTAATAGGAATAGAAGCTGGATTTTGTCAAATGGTTTGAGTGCATGTATTGAGATAAACATGTAGTCTTTCCTTTTAAATTTGTTCATATAGTGAATCACATTCATTGGTTTTCAAATGTTAAACCAAATGTATTACTGCCATAGACACCACTTGGTCATAAGACTTTATCAATGATATATCATTTGCTAAAATTTTGCTAATAATTTTTAGATCTGTATTAACAAGGGACACTGGTCCACAATTTTTTTTCTTGTAATGCATTTTGTTGGTTTTTCTGTCAGAATAATCCTGGCCTCAAAGAATAAATTGGAAAGTATTCTTTCCCCTTCGATTTTCTGGAAGAGTTTGTATTTCCATGCTAAATTCACTCATTAGTTCCAGTAGGCTTTTGCTTTTGTTTTCTTTTGGAGGATGCAATGTGTCATCCTCAATAAAGAAAGTTTTACTTCTTCCTTTCTAATCTTCCTACTTTAAAAAAAATAAAATTTTTAAAGTCTTTATTTTTCAGAGCACTTTTAGTTCACAGGAAAAATCAAGAGGAAGGTACAGAGATTTTAGCTTTACTAATATCTCCCACCTGAGTGGTACATTTGTTACATTTGATGAATGTACATTGACATATCATTATCACCCAAAGTTCATAGTTTATATTAGGGTTCAGTCTTGGCGTTGTACATTCTATGGGTTTGGATAAATCTATAATGACACACGTCCACCATTACGGTATCAAAATATTTCCACTGCCTTTCAAAATCCTCTATTCTCTTCCTCTTCATCCCTCTTCCTTGTCTCCCCCAACTCCTAGCAACCACTGGTCTTTTCATTATCTCCTTAGTTTTACCTTTTCCAGAATGTCAGATATATTTGGAATTATACAGTATGTAGCCTTTTCAGATTGGCTTCTTTCATTTAGTAATATGCATGTAACTTTCCTCTATGTCTTTTCATGTCATGACAGCTTATTTCTTTTCATCAATGAATAAAATATCCCATTATCTGGATTACCACAATTTGTTTATTCATTTATCTATTGAAGGACATTTTGACTGCGTCCAAGTTTTAGCAATTATGAATACAGCTGCTATAAATATCTGTGTGCGGGTTTTCGTGTGGACATAAGTTTTCAGCTCCTTTGGGTAAACAGCAAGAAGTTGATGGCTGGACTGTATGGTATCAGTATGGTTAGTTTTGTAAGAAACTTGCTACATTGTCTTCCACAGTGGCTATGCCATTTGGCATTCCCATTGGCAATGAATGAGAGTTCCTGATGGTCCACATCCTAGCCGGTATTTGACATTGTCAATGTTCTGGATTTTAGCCATTCTAATAGATTCATAGTGGTATCTCACTGTTGTTTTAATTTGCAATTCCCTGATAGCATATTCTGTGAAACATTTTTTCATGTGCTTATTTGTCATCTGTATCTCTTCTTTGGTGAAGTGTCTGTTAAAGTTTTTGGCCTGTTTTATAATTGAATTGTTTTCTTATTGTTGAGTTTTAAGAGTTCTTCAGGTATTTTGCACAACTGTTTTTTATCAGATGTATCTTTTGCAAATATTTTCTCCTAGTCTGTGGCTTGTCCTCCTATTTGCTTAGAACCTCTTGTTTTTTTTCTTCTTGTTTCACTTACTGGCTAGGACATTCATTTCAATGCTGAATACAAGTGGTGTGAGTAATGAGTCCTTATTCCTCATTTGAGGAAGAAGACTTTTAGTCACTCACTAATATACATTATGTTAACTGTAGGTTTTTCCCAGATGTCCTCAATCAGATCAGAAACGTTTCCTTGTATTCCTAGTTTGCTGGGATATTTATTTTTTACTCATAAACCAGTGTTGAATTTTGTTAAAAAATTTTTCTACATCTATTGAAATGATCATTTTTTTTCTTTTTTTGTTGATGTGGTGAAATTACATTGATCGATTTCAAATTTCAAACCAATCTTTCATTCATGGAATAAACTGCATTTGGTCATGATTTATTATCCTTGTTACATACAGCTGCGTGTGATTAGCTTATTATGTTGGTTTGCTGGGGCTGCCGTAGTGAAGTACACAAACTGGGTGGCTTTCAACAACAGAAACTTGTCTCGCAATTCTGGAAACTAGAACTTAGCAACATTTAAAAGGCAAACTTTTTCCTGAGCAAGGGGAAGATACTGAAGTCTCTTCTTGCTTCTTTTGTCTCCCAGCTTCTGTTCTCCTCTCGGTTCTTAGGAGTCTCATTTGTCATATGTGTATTTTAGGAATCATTGAAGGATTTGAAAAGAATGTGTGTGCAGAATTGTATATGCAGAATTTGGATGTGGGCATCCCTTCTCTATGGCTCTCTCCTTTCTGAGATTTTGTCCTCCATTTCTATCTGTTCCTATCTTTTGCAACCTCTGCCTTTTCAATCCGTTAAGACCCCAAATTATTATTTGATCTGTATTTGTCCATATGTTGCAAGAAATTGGGAAGTAACCTTAAGGGGAAAGCCAACTAAATGAAAGTATCACCGTGTTCACTTCTTCAATTTAAGAGATTGTGTCCCATGCAGTTTCTGATGCTTTGGTTGCTTTCTAATATCTTCAAATAGTTGGGTTTTTTTAAATCCAGAGTTATAATACTTGTCAATAGGAGGGTCAATTTGATAAATTTATTCACCTTACTGGAATCAAACGCTAATCAATGTTCTTTTGGTTAAAAAAAAAAGTTTCACAATGCAACTCCCCCATGATTCATATATATCAATTTATTTTTATTATGAAAATAAACTTAATAAATTGATTATTTATTGCTTAATTCTTAGAGTTTAATTTTGTAAAGTTTTAAATTTTATAATACATTAAAAGTATTTTTAAAATAATATCAATAAGTAATATTTACATATATATTCCTCAATTTTAACCTAATTTCATAATTTTAACATAAAAATGTAACATAATTAAATTTTAACATAATAATTTAACATAATACAATTTATTTTTAACATCATACAAAACATAATTTAAAATATTTAATGCAAAAAACTCCTCATTCTTTTCATGTTTTCATTATAATTAGTTTCCCTCTTTTCTCAACCCTGTTTTGTGCAGACAACACAATAACATCCTCACCTTATCCATAATATGATATAATTAAGAGGTCTCCAAAATTTTTTCAGAATGAAAAAACATAACAGACTAGGAACCAGACCTGGAGGGAAGATAGAGACAAAATGGCATGATTGAGTGCCATTGACGTAAATACTATCCCCTCAATACAAGACTTAGAAGTGACTCATGATCTTCTTTTCCCTCTCTCAATTTTCTTTTGGTACTTTCAACTCTTAAATAGACTTATCTTAGCCTCATTGTGCTGGTTAGGATTCTCCAGAGAAACAGAATCAATAGGTTATAGATAAAGCGGGACATATGAGAGGGGATTTCATATGGGAATTGGCTCATGTGATTATGGGGGCTGAGAAGTCTCATGATAGGCTGTCTGCAAGCTGGAAAATCAAGGAAGCTGATAACATAGCTCAGTCCAAATCTGAAGGCCTGAGAAACAGGGAAGCTGATGGCGTAATTCTCAGTCTGAGGCTGAAGGCCCGAGAACTAGAGGAGCCACTGGTGCAAGTCCCAAGTGCAATGTCCAGAGACCTGAAGTTCTGAAGTCTAAGGGCAGGAGAATAATGGTGTCTCAGCTTCAGGAGAGAGACAGAGAGAATTCATCTTTCCTCTGAGGGTAGATCTTCCTTACTCAGTATACTGAGTCAAATGCCAACCTCTTCTGGAAATGTCCTCACAGACATACCCAGAAACAATGCTTTGCCAGCTATCTAGGTATCCCTTAACCCAGTCAAGTTAACACCTAAAATATACCATAACACCCATAATAAGTAGGAGAAAGTTGACCACTACCTTAAGATAAATGACTAAGGAAATGTCTTCCTTTAAAAGGTAAACAATTAAATCTGTACACCATTAGTTAGGCACTATTAACTTTTTAAACATTTATTTTTACTCTAGAAAGGGAAAAAAGATTATATAATGCTATTTTGACTTGCATAACACTGAGAATAAGGTTCAATATTGAATTTGCATTAAAAAATTTATAAAGAGACTAAGGTGTTGCCATAATGTACTGAGTGCAAGAAATGCAAAAATGAGCTAGATATAAGCCCTGGCTTCAAAAAAGATATGGTCACTCACTAACTTAACTTCCTTCCCAAAATCTCTCATACGTATCCCTTCCTCTCCTTTCTCATTGCCAAATCTCTAATATATATGTGTGTGTGTGTTTGTATGTATATATTTTCAACACCTCTAAAACCTAGTAACCTCTTATATAAAGCAGCGCAGGATAGTGGAAAGAGCGTGAACTTTGGAGCCAGAAAGACCTAGGTTGAAATTTCAACTTAAACATTTATGAAATATATGTTTTTGAGGAAGTTAATTCTGAGAAACTTCAACTCTGGGCTTAATTTCATCATTCATAATATATGAACATTAACGCATAAATCAACGTGCTTTTGCAAAGAGTAGATGAGACAACAATCATGCAAACCTCCTGGAAAATTACAAAAGCTAAATAAGTCTTCATTTACTATTTTCCACCAGCATGGAGAAAATAGATGTAAACATATTTTATAAACTATAAACTAATACACTAATTTTAATACACACAGCATATTGTTGATAGACTAAGCTCCTTAAATTTGCTTTAACATATAATATACCTCTAAAAAGATTAGTTTTTAGTTTCTTTTCTCAGTAGTCTAGCTTCTTTGCTTCACTTTGAAGGTCACCAAAAGCTGCTCACATTATTCCTATCCAGCCATTTCCCAATTACTTCCCTGGGTACACTGTAATCTCTAAGTCTTCTCTGGACAATTTAGACAGGCATGCACATTCTTTCACTTCTAGGCCTTTGATCACATCTGAAACATGCTCTTTTCAATTTATCCAGGTTCTTCCCATTATTCTTTAACACTTAGGTCAACTCTCAGTTCAAAGAAAACCTTTTCTGATTATACAAACCTTTATTGAGCTCTCTGTGTCAACTACTAAATCATTTGTTTACTGCTCAATTTTTCATGTATTTCAGTTTTATAACTGTCCTTCCATTTGTTTGTAAACTCCTTAAAGACTATAATCTTCTTTTACAGGCATTATAAATACGTATTATGGATTAAATAAAATGTTTTGATTAATTTTTTATTTGTAATTAAAGAAATTTAAATAAGAAAATAAGGATTAGAAGTCAGCAATTGTTATGTTGTATTGTGGTTTGAATTGTGTTCTCCCCAAGGGAGAAAATGACTATCTTCAAGCCAATGACAGAGGCCTAGAGCATATTATTTCATCATGGCCCACAGAAAGAACTAGGAGCTAACACCTTGATTTTACACTTGCAGCCAACAGAACTAGGAGATGATGAATTTCTGTTGTTTAAGCCACGCAGGCTCTGGTACTTTGTATGGCCACCTAGAAAACTAATGTCATAGTTTTCTTTTCTTTTTTTTTTTTTTTTGAAACAGAGGCTTACTTTGTTGCCTGGGCTAGAGTGCCATGGCATCAGCCTAGCTCACAGCAACCTCAAACTCCTGGGCTTAAGCAATCCTTCTGTCTCAGCCTCCCGATAATTTTCTAATCTTCCCTAATGTTCCCATAAAAACAGATGGAACACTCAGAATAGTGAAATCAAAAACTATAGACAACTTCTACATTAATACTAGCTGGCAGGTTATACTCACTGTCGCTTCATGAATTAATATCAAATGTGTTTAGGGACAGGATTTGTCTTAGGAGTTTTTGCAAAGCTTTGCCCTGAAGGAATATGTGAATGTGTTGGTTTGCATTTCGAATGCTGTTACACTCGGAAGGGCGTCTGTGAAAGGCAGTAGCGGCTGTATCCCACAAGTCACCGTGTTTCTCAGACCTAAAGAATTGGATTTGCTTTGTAAAGCACAAGTGAATCTGTTAAAAACTATAGGCTGAGAGCTGACAATGGAGTGCCCTCCAGAACAAACAGCTTCCTGGAAACGACAGCTTCCTGAATGGCTAAAAGCAAAGCTTTTGTTTAAACCATTCTAGACTACCTGTCTCCATTCACGATAACCTAATAAACATGGAGCTTACATATCTCTGTTTAATCCCTCTCTTTAAATGATAAACTTACCTCAGAATTTAGAAATTAACCTTTGAAAGATTTTGTAACCATTTGCTCACGTAAATAGAATTAGTTAAAGAATCTGTAGAAGCTTTCTGTAAAAGCTTTTTGAAAATCTGTTAACCTGAGAGGAATTACCTATTGTTATGTAAATCTGTTACCCCTGACAATTATTCACTATTTTCTATAAGTTACCATGTAAGACCTCATTCGGGGCTTTTGAGACCCACGGAAAGGTCTGAGCCCCCTGAGCTCCCACTTTGCCTATAATCTTTATAAACTTATAAAACTCTTTGTCTCAGTGTATTCTTTTATTTCTTCCATTTTCCATTTTTCTCTATTATTTTCTTATCCCTTGCAACTCTACCAAAGGGACACAGTTTTCTGCGGGGAGCACTGGCCACATTCCCCGCACCTCACAAACCTTAAAATGTTCAGAAATGAGGATACTCAGTGCAAGAACATGAGCCAAATGGTCTGCGTGACTGTGCCGGAGGAAACAGAGGAAAAGGTATTCAGGATTTTGAGAGCCATGAGACCTAGAAAACACCCAAACGTCCAAGCTCTGGAAAGCTTGGAAAGCAAATATAGGAAGAGTAACTAATTTGGAAAAGGACTTGACTGACAGTCTCCAATTTGTGGCTATAATCTAGAACACATGGTAAAGTCATATGGTGTGGAATAGTCTGAGCCCTTTGAACTTAGTAAAAACAATTTAAAAAGCTAAAACTAAACAAAAACAAAAAACAAAACTCAAGCAAAGCTTCTTCCAAAACCAGGTGGGGAGTAGAATCAAATTGAGCAGGAGATGCGCAATAAGGCAAAGAAAGAGAGAGGTCACCTAATGTAGGCGAGAAGAAAATAGCTATAAGATCCCAGCAAGTACAATAACAAACTATTTTCAATGTGTCATGAAGCTAACAGAAGGATATCTGGGATCATGAACCTCGGAAATGTAATCTTACCCACTCTCCTCTTCTAAGACTGCAGGAAAATTAATCTCAAGCATGAACAATGAAAAAGTTTACAGTCAAATCACAAATAAAATTATCAAAATAAAACTGAGATTAAGGAGAAAGTTTATGTCCTTATAGATAATGATGGTGCACTAGGAAGACATTCCCACAAAACAGTTTCCTAATTGTAAAACAAAGAATCCCAAGAAATTAAGAAAATCCTAGAAGTTATGAATGAATAGCTTAGATAAGAATTATACAAATTTGTAAATCAGATGACTGACAAAAGTACGATTTAAAAAAGAGAGCTGATAAAACTTAGAATTATAAATGAAAAAGAAAAGCATGTCAGAAATAAAACCTAAACTAGAAGGGACACACAGACACACACACACAGACACACACACACACACAAATGATGACGTAAGAGAAACAAGATGGAAAGCAGCCAATGTTTAAAAATCAAAATAAAATGAAGAAAGAGACAAATGGGGATTCAAAAGAAAATGATAGATGTAACTGGAAGATAGGCCAGATCCAACATGTGCAGACCGAGATCATGAAATAGAAAGAACAGTAAAAACATGATTCAAAAAACCCTGAAAAAAAAAAAAAAGAATTTGAAAGTACATATTGTAAGGCGCACTGTATACATGGACAAATGATCCAGAACAGAGAAGTCCCAGACACATTTTAACAAAACTATTTTTTAAGGAAAAAAAAAAAAAAAAAACGTGGAGGAGAAGGGAGGTTTGAGCATCTATACAAAAATATCAAGATGCTTAAAAAGGGAAAGGAATTTGTATTGTTATTAGATTGTGATAGTAGTACTTTATGCCAGAAGACAATGAAGAAACAAATTTGAAAAACACAATGAAAGGAAATGGAAGCCAATTGTTTTTGTATTCAGGCTAACTGCCAGACATATACCTACAAACATACTTTACATACAAGCATAAAAAGCATTCAACTATTAGGAACATCAAGAACGCAAAGAATATTGCTTCCAGGAGCACTTTTGGAGAAATCTATTAGAGAGCAAGTTTCAACAATCTACATAAATTGGGAGGAGCCATCAATATGAGGTCTGAAATGAGCTTTAAGTGTATATTTGCCTATAGAACTAAAGGTAAATGGTGGTTATAAAGAAAATAGTATAGTCTCAATGGTATATTTATCTGGAGGTATACATACACTGTAATTATTTTATATTGGGTGTCGGAAGGAAGTAGAACAGATAACTAATTCTGGTAGGCCAAAAACTGGCACCCAAAAGATATTCACATCAAATCCTTGGACCTGTAATGGTTATTTTATCTGGAAAAGGAGTCTCTGCAGATGTAATTAAGTGAAGGACCTTCAGAGGAGATCATTCTGGATTACATGAGTATGCCCAATGACAAGAACTTTATGAGAGACACGAGGAGGAGAATAGGCAGAAGAGCAGAAGGCAATGTGATCACGAAGGCAAAGATTAGAGCAGTTCAGCAAAGGAGTGCCAGCTGCCACCAGAAGCTGGAAGAGGTAAAGAAGAAGGGAGTGTGGCCCTGCTGATGCCTTGAGTTTGCATTTCTGGCCTCCAGAGCCGTTGAGAATAAATTTCTGTTGTTTTGAGTAAGTAAGTTTGTGGTAATTTCTTATGACAGCCTTAGGAAGCAAATATACTAACTAAATTCATTTATATTCATAGTAGAACACCAATGGGCAATAACAAAACAAAACCAAAAAGCAGTGGGGAAGGAATAAGGATATTTTATAAAGGCATAGTGTAAAGATAACCATAAGGAGAGAAATGTGTATATTTCTAAATATCAAAGAATTTGTCAAAGAGTGCAAACATTGAAGACTATATGATTGAGGACTTGACATACTTAAATGTAAATATAACAATAAAAATATTATGGGATTAAGTACAATCATCAATTGTATTGATAAAAGTCAGTGGCCTTAACTCACCTATCTGAAGAGTGGTGTTTAGATTTACTAATAAAGCAAAGTCTAACTCTATGTTATATTCGGGACACAGAGAAATTCAAAAATATTAAAGGTAAAGGGATAGATAAAGCTATATCAGGAAACTAAAATAATAAAAAATCAGGGAATCTTTATTTTTGACAAGGCAGTATTCAGACAAAAAAAAAAAAACTAAAGGAGACCAAGTAAGATAGTTTGTAAAGTTTATAATTGATGATGAAGAATAGTATTAATATTTATTAAAATAATAAGAAATATTTGATAATGAAGAAATTGCAGATTTTTAGAAGACACAGCAATAAACTAATAGCAAGAGATTTTTAACATCTATCAAGACAGACCAATAGAAAAAAAATGAGTAAGGATAAAAAGATATAGGCCATAAAAAACCTCACTGAATTCCAAATAATAGAAATTATATAATCATTCTCTGATCACAATGCAATAAAACTAGATATTAATTTTTTTAATCGAAAGTTTTATCCAACTGGAAATTAAATACACACAATCAAACAAAGAAAAATACAAAACAAAATTCCAAAATTATTTTGAAAATAACAGATATATCAGAAACTATGTGATACAGTTAAAACAATTATCATAGGCCAATTAATAGCATTATGTACATCTAGCAATACAAATGATCAATGAAAATTAATTAATAATTCAATTAAAAAAGAGAAAGAATTACAAAGTAAAGCAAAAGTAAGAAGAAGAGAAAAATTAATAAAGAAAAATAAATAAAATAAATATTATAATAAAACAGAAAAATAGAACATTGGAAGCTTGGATTTGTGACGTTGTCAACACAGTAGATGCAACATTACCTGCAATAATCAAAGAAAAAAAGGAAACTTCCTTGAAAACTAGGGATATTAAAAGGTAATGAAATTACTTTGAACAATTCTATACTGATGTATTTTATCTAAATAAAAAGGATAATGCTCCCCACAAAAGGCAACTTACCAAAGTTGGCCCCAATAGAAATAGAAAACAAACATAACCATTTGTCATAAAAGAAATAGAAAGTGGTTAGAGTTTATCAGGGACTGAACAAACAAACAAAAAACCGCATCAGAGAATTCTATCATACCAATCTTTTAAAGGTTGGATTATTTCAAAGCAACTATTCCAGAGGATATACCCTGCAGCACATGACAAGTATCTACAGTAAGGACTCCCCTTGTCCTTCTCAAACAGTATCTATGGCCATCTTCTCAAGCCACAAGTCTATGTACACTAGGAATAAATGGACATTTTGAGGACTCTTGGTCAGGGGATCTAGGCTGGTAATGATCTCCAAAGAATCATCATGGCTTCCCTTTCAAAGTGAGTACAAATGGAGGGGGAGGTAGTAAGTGGAGTTGTAGCTAAAGTTACAGTGGTTCATTGGATAGAGACCTACCTTGCCCTTGAATGTATAATTGGGATAGATATTCTTGACACCTGGATTAGCCTTTGCTTTGGATCCTTGGCCTGTGGGGTAAGGGCTATCATAGACAAAAATGCCAAGAGGAAGCCTTAGAAACATCACCCTCTCGACCCCCTCACCTCTCAGGTAAGACAGAAAATCAAATTCTGGAGTGGGGTAGGTAGAGGATAGTGAACGACAGAGAGTGGTGGTCCCTATCATATATATCCATTGAAGTTGCCAGTCTGGCTCCTAAAAAAAAAGAGGGATTCTGGAGATTGATTGTAGGTTGCCGACTAGTATTCCAATTGCAGCTGCTCTGTTGAACTGAGTATTTTTGCTCAAACACATTAATACGCCTTCAGGTACATGGTAAGTAGTGCACTGAGAGAGAGTACGTGTATGTTTCTATCCTAATCAGGAAAAAGGAACAGAAAGGGTTTGTACTCATAAAGAATAACCAACAATCACGGTTTTGCCTCAAATTTAGGTTAATTCTCCAGCTCCACGTCATAATTTAATCCAAAGAGACCTGAATCATATGGACACGCCTTAGATCATCACTGATCTACTACATCAATTTGTATCATGCTGATCAGGAAGAGTGAGCAAAAGGCGGTTAATTCATTGGATGCCTCGGTTAAGACATGAGTTCCAGGGAACATCTGTGAAGTAAATTTCTATGAAGATTCAGCAGCCTCCCATAGCAACAAAATTTCAAGAGGTCCAGTGGTCCAAGAGATAGTAGAACACCTTCAGAGTAAGACAAATTACTAGACTTTGCATCCCCAACCACAAAGTAGGAAACACATTGCCTTTTAACTCTCTTAAGTTTCTGAAGGTAACTTACTCTTTGCCTAGGAATACTGATCTGGTCCATAAAATGTTGCTATCTTTGACTAGAGTCAGAGCAGGTAGGGAATCTGAAACAGGTTCAGATCAGGGTGTTAAGGAGCCTGTTGCTTAGGCTATACAAGACAGTAGACCCTATAAAAGTAGAAGTCACAGTGGTGGAAAAAGATAGTGAGGAATTTATAGTAAGCCCCAGTGGGCGAATCACAATGCAGGCAACTCAGGTTCTGAAGTGAAACCATGCCATCTGCACTGGAGACTTCTGTAAAAAATATCTCCCGGTGACTACTGGGCCCTGGAAAAGATAGAATACTTAACCATGGATCTGAAACCGCCTCTCATGAGCTGTGTTCTGTTGGGTCCTCTAAGTCATAAAATCAGGCAGACCCCGTAGTAATCCATCATATGATAGAAACAGTCAACCAGGATCAAGCCTAGACAAGACTAAAGCACATTAATAAGACATGTGATCAGGCATCCTCGAATCCCCTATCACCCACCTCAGCTCACACTGGCCATGCGGCAGAGGGAGGTCAAATACAAACAGCTGAAGGACTACGAAAGAGCCTGAGCCTGATTTACAAATGTGTGGGATGGCTTTGTGATTGTTGTATTTACAGATGACATGATAATCAGGGTAGACACCATATGGTAAGGAAGACTGGTCATGGATTGATAATTGTTAAAGCTGTGTGATGAATACATGGGAATTTATTATACAATTCTCTTTCATTTTTATATGTTTGACATTTTCCATAATTTAAAATTATGTAAATGTGAAATAAAGGTGATGGTAAGTGTGATGGTATATAAGAAAGTCCTCAGTAAAATTCCACGGTATTTAATCTTCAGTATTAAAAATAATTTCTTGGACTGCCATTCTATATTTTTTCCATCATCAAGCCAATTAGCCTACCAAGAAATTTACAGTAATGAATAGCAGTGGACTGGAATGTTGTGGTATTCAAAGGATTATTTGTATGTAAGGGGTCGTTTTGTGCCTATCATATTGGCAAGAGGCCCACTGCTGAACTAAACTGTAAAAATGAATAATGTCTCTATGTTCAAAATTAAAAGCTCACAATATATGTATTGTCCTGTTACTACAAAATGTTCGATTTGCAATCCAGTGTTTTTTTTTTTGTTTGTTTTTTTTTTACATCTTAGCAGAGCAAATCTCCCAATTATGCAGTCACATAAGTGGAATCATAGCATGTTAAAGTTCAAAGAAAATTGAAAGATCATTTACTTTAACTCTTGAATTTTTACAAAAGAAGAAACAGGATCTTTTGAAGTTCCCAGGGTATTATTGACTGAGCTGAGACTAAAATTCAAAACTTCTGCCTCTCAACCTAGTGCTTCATTCACTACCCAACCTAAAATCATAAAATGGGAGAATGTACCTTGCAAATAAATCCAGCCTGCTAATGCAAACTCTCCAATGAATATTCAATAAAACTCTGATCCCCCCAAACTCCTTTTTAATAACTCCAGCTCCACTGTCATCCTGATAAATGGTGAAGGCTTTTTAAAGGGGACTTTGTTGGTGGTGTTATTAATCCTTGATTCTGCAAGATCTATCATAGTGTCTGACATACAATAGGCAGTTAATAAGTGCTAACTGGAGAATAAAGGATGTGGCAGATCTATATGTCAACATTTACAAAGCTTTATCTAAAAGCAAAATGATAGCCACTCTTTGTCAATAAGATGACAGAGGTGATGTGTTTCTAATATATAAACACAATTAAGCTTGGAGCACTATTGTTGATGTGAGTGTTTCTTTTTCAAAAAGTAATCTACTCATTCCCAATAGTGCAGCTCAGTATATACAGTATGTGAAGTCCCTCTTGATTTATGTAAGGCTTGTAAAAACCCAATATAAAATTTTACTTAACAATTCAAATAATGAAGAAAAATTGACCATATTCCTAACAAAATATGAGGTTTATAGTTCATAATTATAATATATGCCAAAATCCCATCACTATTTTTCCCAATTACAAAAAGTTTTCAAGGGGAAAACTATTTTTTAATTGCCAAAAAATAAAAAAAAAAAATTTCTGACTAAATTCATTTTCATGTCTGAAACAATCCATGAAACATTTTAAAGACTTAATAATTAATTATAAAAAACAAACTCTACCTTTTGCATTATATTTGTGAAGGGAATACATTTTTGCTCCTAAGCACAGTATCTCTAATCATGAAAGAAAGTTAAGTATGAATACTCTGAACTGAATCCAATAAAAACATTTTACTGCTCTGGTTAAATGAGTTACAGCAAATTAAGTAGCTGATTTTTGTGTTTATGAGGGCTTCTTAGTGCACCCTTGTGGTAAAGTAATAAATTACAAATGCAACCTTAAAAATTTTCTGTGTGTAAAACCAGCCCTAAGAAAAGCAAGTAAGAATCATGTGTTTAGTAACTTCAGGAAGCACTACCATCGTTCGGCCTGGTCACAGAAAAAAATGTTTGGTGTGAGTTTTACTTTGTGAAAAGGAGATACAAGATAAATGATTGGAATAAGAGGGTTTAGGACAAAATGCAAATCTCAAATTAAGTTTGTAAGAGACCATTAAAAGAAACGTTGAATAATATCAACATATTGAACATGTATCAATGGATTCATTTACTCCAAGTTGCTTGTTCAAACTGCTGTACTCTATCATATTAAAAAATGGTATTTGGAAAATGCTTTCCAATTTCTCTCAATTTGTCAAATCTGTTCAAAACTCTTGCCTTGCCTTATTTAGCTAACATGAAAAATGTTGGTCCAGTATAAAAATAGATGTTTTGCTATACCCAGAGAGAAACATGGTGTTTTTTTTGCCAATTAGGTAAAAGAGCACCTGTTAGCCTTTAAAAATCAGACAAATAAGACTTCATAAGTTGAAAGTATTTTTTCCTGTATTCCTTTTCACTTTATAACATTTTCTACAAAACTTCCAGCAAAACATTCTATTAACAGAATTTTAAAGTTTGAATCAATATACGTCTGAAAATAATACTGATTTTTTTTGCCCAAGTCTTACATAAAAAGCCTGAAATTATTAATATTCCATTTTAGTTGTTGATTTTTTTCTTTTCATTAAGATATGCATTAGAAAAGTCACTGTAAACCTACAACTAATGGAGACCGGGTGCACTGGACGGAGGAAGGGCACATTTGTGGTGCTGCCTTGAACGAGGCAAATGCATTTCGTGTAACCAAAATGTTTGTACCCCCATAATATCCTTAATTAAAAAAAAGAAAAAAGAAAAAAAAAGTCACTGTCACAGTATATTGCTAAAAGATATTACACTTTTAGTAGGAGCACATGGATTGAAATGAGAGACTGCTCTATGTTCTGGTCAATAAAAACATAGCTCAAATTTGCATGAGCCTGAGGACTGTTTAAAACTATCTGGCCGGGCCCGGTGGCTCACGCCTGTAATCCTAGCTCTCTGGGAGGCCGAGGCGGGCGGATTGTTTGAGCTCAGGAGTTCGAAACCAGCCTGAGCAAGAGCGAGACCCTCATCTCTACTAAAATTAGAAAGAAATTAACTGGACAACTAAAAATATATAGAAAAAATTAGCCGGGCATGATGGCGCTACTCGGGAGGCTGAGGCAGGAGGATCGCTTGAGCCCAGGAGTTTGAGGTTGCTGTGAGCTAGGCTGACGCCACCGCACTCTAGCCCGGGAAACACAGTGAGACTCTGTCTCAAAAAAAAAAAAAAAAAACTATCTGATAAATGATTATGTTAGCAAAGTTCACAAATGCCTACATAGACCATGAAGGAATTCTATATCAGTGAAATAGTCTAGGTAGAAACATTGGAAAACTGTTTAGGACCCTCCTTCCTGTCCGGCAGAACCTTTCTTCCTGCTGGAAAGATTAAAGATCCCAGGTGTTTACATATGCAGCCTCCCCTGCAGCTAGACCATCGTATCTGTCGTATCTGTGGTTGCTGTGGTTTCATTGTTCATCTTCTCTAAAACTCATGTGGAAATTTAATTCCCATTGCAACAGTGTTAAGAGGGAGGGCATTTAAGAGGTGATTGGACCTTGAAGGCTCCACCTCAAGGGCAGGATTGGTGCCATTATAAAAGGGCAAGTTCAGCTCCCTCTTGATGATCTCTCTTTGCCCTTCTGCCGTGTGATGACGCAGCAAGAAGGCCCCCTCAAGATGCTGGCATGTTGATAGTGGATTTCTCAGCCTCTAGAACTATGAGCTCATAAATTTTTGTTCATAATAAATTACCCAGTCTCAGGTATTCTTTTATAGCCACACAAAACAGACTAAGATGGACACAACGCTAACTAGTGGAACCTGCTAAGATGGCTAGAAAAATTGTCCTCTCAGATAAAAAGGAGAAGGCTGATTTCTTCCTGCCTGCCTCTGACATTGTAATTTGAGGATATAATTCTTGACAATGTAACTGTTATCTTGTGGCCATGAGGAGAAATCCAAGAGAGTTACTGAGAAGCTGAACTGCTA
The DNA here is from genome assembly GCA_963575035.1 of Avahi laniger. Lineage (NCBI taxonomy): Eukaryota > Metazoa > Chordata > Mammalia > Primates > Indriidae > Avahi > Avahi laniger. The sequence goes on along the minus strand of CAUYSK010039291.1, from coordinate 2,445 downwards.
AAACCATCTACCTGTGGAGTAAAGGGAGGGTTATTATTAAACTACCTTTCTTTAGTTCACTTTTAGGCAGATATTCTGTAACTTGCAGCCTGATGCCTCTTAACAGATACCCATTTTCAAGGAGTGTGTCACTGCACAATTCTTGCTGATTGTGGCAAAATGAAAGCTCAGTGCTGTCAAATTTTTCTATTTTTCAAGAGGATATAAAAACCAGGATTTGTATATTATACTTCAATAAATAGATGTCAACATCGAATATTTTAAAGCACCCTGTGGGGCAAACAAAAACATTCTCATGTTGAATCTTATCCTTGAACAGCAAATTTGAGATTGCTGAAAGAAATTAACCTTTAGAAAAATATTAAAAATACATTTCTAAACATATGTACTTCACAATAAATAGAATTTATCTGAAATACATGAGTTCATATAACAACAAAGTTTGGTCTAAGACATTCCTATTTTTTCCTGACAAATTTTAGGAACTCATGGTTAATTTAGACACTTTTATATCAAAAATAATTGTTTGCATAGGTAAACCAGGGCGTCTGTGTAGAATATTAGTATATATCAGTTTGCATTAGCAATATTTAATAGCAAAAACCTCAAAACAATCCAAAAGCACACTGGCAGGCAAATGGATGAATGAATTAGTTCATATTCATAAAATTCAATGTTAAATAATGAATGAATAAATGCTCCATACAGCAATATAAACTAATATAAACAGTCTAAAACTAAATAGGGGAGAGGGTGTGGAGCAAGATGGCCAAATAGAAACCTCCAGCGATTGACCCTATGAATGAACACCTAATGCAACAACTACCCATGCAAGTGGGCACCTTCAGAAGGTGACAAAATCAGGAGAGTGATTGTACTGCCTGATTTTACATTATATCAAGGAAAGAGGCACTTAAGAGAGCAGAAAAGACAGTCTTGCTTTGCCTAGACCACCCCTTCTCCATCCTCTGGCATTGCCGTGCCAGCACGCCAAGTGGAGAGAGAATCTGTGTGCCCAGGGTAGGGAGAGTGAAGTGACTGTGGGACTTTGCACTGAAACTCAGGGCCTCCCTGTCACAGGGGAACACAGCAGAGGCAAAATTCTGCCAGTGCCCATGGAGGGAGCATTTTGACCAGCCCCGCCAGAGGGATATCCTCCACCCCAAAACCCTAGTTCCCACTAGCTCCACTACAGACAGGCAAAGAGCAGCCTGGGGCCTGGAATAAATTTATAAGGCAGTCAGGCCACAAGGGCTGCAATCCTTGGGCAATTCCTATGGCTGTGCTGGCTTGAAGCCAGTGGATTTGGGGTACATGTGACCCAACGAGACACCAGCAGCCATGGCCAAGCCAGTGCCTTTGTCACCCTCCCTCAACTACAGGCAGTGTGGCTCAAGGAGAGTCTTCTTCCACATGGGGAAAGGTAAGGGAAGAGTTCAGAGGACATTGTTTTGCAACTTGGATATCAGCTCAGCCACAATAAAATAAAGTACCAAGCAGACTCCTGAAGCCCCTGAGTCCAGGCCTTAGTTCCTGGAAGGCCCACCCTGGGCCAGAAGGAAACATGCTGCTTTAAAGGGAAGAACCCAGTCCTGGTAGCATTTGCCACCTGTTGACTAAAGAGTTCTGGGGCTTTGAATAAACATCAGAGGAAGCCAGGTAATAATCACCACTGGGTTTGGGTGACACTGGCTGGCTTTGGGTGTGACTTGGTGCTGTGCCAGTGGCCAGGAGGGAGTGCCCATGTCACTCCTCCCCCAATTCCAGCAGCCCAGCACAGAGAATGAGGAAAGAGAGAGACTTTGCCTGGTAATTCAGGGAATTATCCTGTATGTAACCCAAGCTCACCAAGGTGACACCACCAGGAGTTTGCAAGAGACACGGCATTATTGGGTTTGGGGCACCCCCAGTGCTGATACAGCTGCAGTGACCAAAACCAGACCACAACGCTCAATTCCCTATGAATATCTGGAAAACCTTCTCAAGAAGGATGGGTTTCTAACACATCCAGATTGTGAAGATTAAAGTAACTATCTAAGTCTTCAATGTCCAGACATTGACAAACATCTATTGTACAGGCATCAAGAACATCCAGGAAGACATGACCTCATCAAACAAACTAAATAAGTTACCAGTGGCCAATCCTGGAGTGATGGAGATAGGTGACCTTTCAGACAAAGAATTCAAAATGGCTGTCCTGAAGAAGCTCATTGAATTTCCAGACAACACAGAAAAGGAATTCAGAAAAGTATCAGAGATATTTAACAAAGGGATTTTAATAATTTAAAAAAATCAAGCAGAAATTCTAGAGCTTAAGAATCCAACTGACAAACTGAGAAATGTATCAAGTCCCTCAACAGCAGAGTTGACCAAGCAGAAGAAAGAATTAGTGAGCTTGAAGACAGTCTATTTGAAAATACAGTAAGAAGAGAAAAAAAGAAAAAA